>ML347202.1:0-86247 GCA_005239505.1 Nicotiana paniculata | reverse complement strand
CTTATCCATCAATTTCTTTTAAAAAAAAAAAAATATCATTAAGTAATACTATAAACTATCAAATCTACTGATACTAATATTCTTTTGCTATAATTCATGATCATCGATAGAAATGTCAACGAGTTGGATATGTAGCAACAAATACTTTTAGGGGAGCAAATAGTAAATATTCAAGGCATATATATCCAAGGGATTTCTATTTGCTATCACGAATTTGCCTTGTGATCAGACATGTCAAATAAGACTAAACAAAAAAAATCTGAATTATGGATCAGACGTTTCTATTTACTATCATGAATTTGGCAAAAGACATTCTTTTGCCTCGTAATCATGACGATAATGTAACAACAAATACTTTAGGGGAGGAAATGATAACAAATAGGGAGCGTACACAGAAATTTTTGTAATAGGTGTCAATATTTATAAAAGTACAAGAATAATAACTTCAATTATCATACTTCTAGACAAGAAATATTCTATTTCAAATATTTGCAAAAAATGTTATTATTTGCAAAATAATAACTCTGACCTATTAGAGCAAAATAAAGCATATAACCAATGCACCAAAGGACAATTTATGTCAAGTAATATTATTTTTTTCTATTTATCCGTTTTCTTACAATATTAATATATATATATATATATATATATATATATATATATATATATATATATATATATATATATATATATATGTAATAAAGAATTCGACGAAGCGGTGTCGCATGACACCGCTTCACTGAGAGTGCATCCACCCCTGATAACAAAGATATACGAGTAATAAATGTAAAAACTTGTCCGTGTTCGATATTTACACCAAATTATATGAATATATCATGGTTAAATATCTTAATGAGGTGATAATCTACATTTCCTCTATTTCAAAAAGAATGAACTTATTAATATTTGGGGAGTCAAACAAAATTTTCTTTGAGCATGCTTTTTGCAAATAATTTTAAAATATCTCGAATTATTAACTATTTTGACTTATATTACTTTTTATGTACTTTTAAATATGAAAATTTTTATTCTACAAAAACTTAAAGAAAAATTATCTGAATTTAGATAAAATATTAGTCAATTGGACTCTCATGTATACTTTGAAAAGGTTCAAACAAATTAAAACGGAAAGACTATTAATTAACTATAGTTAGAAGTGAAAAGTTCATATGTTTATTTACGTGCAAACACATATAATATATTTATTGATTTGATATAAAAATCGAGTTCAAATAAGTTTTTATCCGTAGTATATGTATTCACAGAGGTTACCTTCTGTTGGTACTTGGTAGGTGAATTACTATTGTATCACTGTTTCGTTATGCATACAAATGTGCTCTTTTCTGTATCCCAAACCGACAGTTCTACTTTTTATTTTCCGTTTTAAACTAAAATGTCTACTTCCCTCAATTTGTTTTTCATCTTTCAATAAGAGAATGTATATACTGTCCAATGTTAGCTCTTCCTCCTCACTTTTAATCATTCAAAAAGTGATGTGACTCCAAAATTTACTGATAATATATATTACTCACGGTGAAAGATTCATATTTTAAGTATTTGTAAAAAGTTAATTAATTTATCCTATCTGCTCAATGAATTCTTTGGGGCTATCGTGTTGAAAATTTTGTATGCTTCATTACTTCATATAATATAGACTTGATAGTCAAACTTTTCATCAGAAAATGCATGATTCAGCATTTAACCTATTTTCATTTAGATTTAATAAAAGTTAACTATTAATCCTAATTGACATTTCAAATAAGAATACATATAATTCAACGGTAAAAAAAAGCTAATTTGAATAGAATATACTCCTAGTGTTTGATACCCAGTACTATGTACTCTATTACTTTGAATTATTACATGAGATAGAATTTTTGTTTACTACCCTCTCCGTTTCAAATTAAATGAGGTATTTTCCTATTTAGAGACTGTTTGGACATATGATTTTTCTTTTTTTTCAAAAAAATTTCACTTTTTTTCCGAAATCAGCGTTTGTTCATAAAATTTCCAATTTTCATTTGAAGAAGCATTTTGGAAATTTTGTTTGAAAAACTACAAAAAGCTATTTTTCAAAAGTTTCACTCAAATCACTCACAAAATTTCAAAAACAATCCAAAATTATATTCATGTTCAAATACAACTCTAAATTCCAAATATCATTTTCACTTGAAATTTTTTTTCCCTATTTTGGAATTTTATAATTCTTATGTCCAAACGCCCACTTAGCCTGTTTCAAAATAAATGACACATTTTTAAATTTGAAAATAATTAAACTTTAAATTCTTCATTTTAACCTTAATGAAAAGCTTTTATAACCACACAAATGTCATGATCCCACAAAGCTTTTACCTCTTAAACTTTTAAGATTACAGAATTCAAAATTTTTTTTTTTTTTTTTTAAACTTATCAAACTATCTCGTATAAATTAAAATAGAAGGAGTACCTCTTCATTATTATTTTTTTGTGATAATACGATGATATTACTGCTAACCTAATAAAGTCATTACGTTTCCCATAGGAGTATCACTTAGGATACTATCATCGTCAAGTCTCGCCATTATTACACAAACTAAAGGAAGTATTTTGCAAAATTAATTCCTAATCTATCCGCTATCGGAGCTGAATTTGCAAAATAGGGAGGAGCAAGATAGAATTGAACTCCTTTGTTGGAGCTACTACTCTTTTGGTGACTCTCATGACCGTAGGATTGTAGGTGGGAGGTGCTGACCATATGTGTAACAGCTAAATTCGCTAGTGATATTGTCCGTTTTGGGTCTAGGCTATCACCGGTTTAAAATGCGTCATTAGAATTTAAGGTTTTTAGCTTATATACCTAATATCCTTCTTGTGTTTTGCCGATGTAGGACTCTGTCTAAAGTTTGGAGTATTACATACACCCCCTCTGATGGACTCAACGTCCTTGCCAAGGTTTGCCCCACCACATGGGATTCACCTAGACTCAACACTGAGATTTGCTCCGTCTAATTGGGATTTGCCTAAATTCAGTTGAACTCCGACCACCATTGACAATGCTGATACAAGAGTGACTCTGATACCATCTGTAATAGTCCAGCCCGCTAGTAATATTGTTTGCTTTTGTCACTAGGGTCTAAGATTTGTTAACTTATACACCTAGCTTCCCTTTTGTATTTTGATGAATTGAGACAGGTGTTACAATATGAACAACTCTCTCTTGTCTAGGAGTTTGTATTCTATGGCTCACATTAATTATAACCAGACTAGTGAAAATTTCAGTCTTATTGTTGTGATTATAAGTCTGCCGACTCAAAATACAAAAAGATAGCAGATGTGGCCAATAGGAGATATCATTCCTACTCGAGACAGTTAATCAATCTTAAAGTTCACATTTTTGAAGTCATATCAAATCATTTATGCATGTTTGATTTTAGTTTATTAAAGTTCATTACGATTATTGTACGTAACAAGTAGTTAGGGAATTGGAAGAAATGACTACTCCTATTGAAAATGTAAGATGAAATGGGTTTGAAGAACTTTAAAATGAACGTAGGAGAAGGATTAATGACTTGGCAGATGCATTGACCCGATCAGTCCACATCATCCCCTAGAAAGAAAAATAAGAGTATAATAAAGACAAAAACTAAACTATGAGTAATTAATTTAAGAAAAAGATAAAACGGCAGAAGAGTAAATCCAAAGCAACTCTCGCTATCTTTGTGTCCGATAAACACAAGTCCAAACAAAACAAAGACCATTAATTGCATCCTTCGTTAAAAGAATGAATGTTAGTAACTCTTTCATAGCCGCATTTCTCTGTTCTTTCAGTACAATCATTACTTTTACTCTCAAATCAAACACTCCTACCCACCAAACATACATACACTCTTTCGTCGTACAATTTTTCTTTCACCCCAGCCACACCCCACTCAGATTTACAAGTAAAAAGATTAGAGGAGAAAGTATTTACTGTTCAAATTGAGCTCATGGTCAAGTCTCATTCAAAGACAGGTTCCACAATCTCGACTTTTCTTTCTCTGCAACCTTACTTCTGGCCTTTTCCTTCACAAGTCTCACTTTTCTTTCCCTTTGGAGATACCCTAGGATTCAACATAGGTCACACAAGTTCTCAAAATCCTCTTCCTTTGGACTTCTTGGTCAAATAAAATAATACTATGCAAAATGAAAAATTAAACAAAAGCACTTGAACAGATCTAGTTCTACAGCAAAGTTTTGAGGTCGTCGTTTCATTTCCCTCTCTTGGTTCTGGTTTTACTTTGTGACCAACGAGTTCTCTGGGCCCCCATTGAAGAGATGGATGAAAACAAAGGAGAAACCACAAAGAAACAACCACAACCACAACAACAACATTTATCCAACTCTCCTAATGACTCTAATCAAGATTCACCTGATAATACTATACCACAGCAACAGCCACCGCAAACTGTGATTTCTGGAGCTCCTTATATTTCTTCTTCTCTCTATAACATCCCGGGCGGTGCAGCAACTACATCTCTTTCTTTTGAACAACAACAACAACAGCAACAGTTTGAAGTTGTGAACCCAAAACGACCTAGATATACTGCAAGTCAATGGAAATTCATACCATCTTCTTCTTCTCAACAACAACAGCAAAAGCCGGCCAGTCAAGTGAATTTACTGAGCACGGAGTCAAGTCCAATTTCACCTTCGCCACAAGCTACTGCTACCAACACTCAAACTCAAGCTGCCTCGTCTTCGGACACAGCTTCTTCTCCTTCACACTCTCCTCGGCCTTCTGCATCTGGGCAAGAAACCAGCAAAGGCGAAGGAGGAGAACAAGTTCACCAACAACACCAACAATTTCGGAAAGGAAAATACGTAAGTCCAGTTTGGAAACCTAACGAGATGCTGTGGCTAGCTAGGGCTTGGAAAATTCAGTACCAAGGTGGTTCATCCGAGCTTCATCTAGAAGGTTCTCAAGAATTGAGTACAGGCGCGGGAGTGCAACAAGGTAGAGGAAAAACTCGAGCTGATAAAGATAGAGAAGTGGCTGATTTTCTCAACAGGCATGGAGTTAACAGAGATGCTAAAACGGCTGGAACTAAATGGGACAACATGTTAGGTGAATTCAGAAAAGTCTACGAATGGGAGAGAGGTGCTGAGAGAGAACAAGTTAGCAAGAGTTATTTTAGACTGTCCCCTTATGAAAGGAAGATGAATAGATTGCCTGCTTCATTTGATGAAGAGGTGTTTGAAGAATTATCTCAGTTTATGGGCCCTAGAATGAGAAGTCCTCAAACTAGAGGAGTTGGAATTGGAGTTGGAAGTCAGGCCAATATTATCGTCTCTCTTAGTGACACGATAACCAAGTCTTTGCCTCCCCCTCCACCTTTCAGAGAAGATGACCTTCCTCTCTCTGGTATGCTGCCAAAAACATTAATTCCATTCCCATAAATGAGGAAAATAATCAAAATTTCTACTCATATTTCTTTTCGTCTTAATTTAATTTGTTCTTATTTTCCTAACGTACGCACAACATTAAATTTAGATGGGACAATATTTAAAAGAACATTTGTTAATGCAGCAAGGGCAAAACAATTGGCTATACCAATAAGTGGAACAGAAGCATTACTACATGGAACAAGAGGTGGGTTCTTAGGGTACGACACAACTACTACTTCTTCATTAGATATTGGGGGTCCATCTTCTTCTGCTTCTTCAAAAGAGCTTCGACGAATTGGCAAGATTAGAATGATATGGGAGGAATCAGTGAGCTTATGGGCAGAAGAAGGTGAGCATCACAGAGGTAGAGTGAAGCTTCAAGGTACAAGTTTTTTAAACGCCGATGAAATTGCTTTCTTGGATGATTCTACGGTTGCCTGCACAATGGAGGCCTTTGAAGATGGACCTATGAAAGGTTTTTCCGTTGATAGATTCCTTTCTGGAGTACAACTAAAAGTCTTTGGCAGGAGAAAATCCTCTTCAGCTCCTGCTCCTTCTGGTATTATATTTTATTTACTCTAATTGTTTAAGTGCATTTTTTAATATTTAGAATGTACGAGTCCTAATCATTAACTATATTAAGTAACGTTTTTTTTTCTGTTGAATCTAGGTCCCAATGAAAGATTGCAACTTCCCTCTTCTGAATTTCCCATCAGATGTAAGTCTCTTCCACAATTTTCGGATTTTCTATTTGTGAAAAGCCAATGATTTAGTAATTTTCTATTCCTTTCCCTCTGAGCGAAATGAATTTTATATTAGTCTATTACCAGATTCCCATTAATAGCATCTTGTTGCTTTCAACTGGATTTTAAAATAATTGCAGCAGCTACTTCTTGGGAATTTCAAGATCCAACTGAGTATTATGTGGGGTGTCTAAGATCTCCACCACCTACACTTCCAAGCTTGTTTGAGCTATCATGGCATTTACAACAGCCACCACCTGAGGAGCTCCGTTTCCCACTTCGGAGAGATGTGTTCAAAGATTTGCCTCAAGGGAAAGAATTATTTTTCACAACTTCAACTGAGTTATTAGACTGTAGAGTCATCACTTACGAGGTCTTGAGCTCTATTATGCGCCCAAACCCTAGCCTGAGTGCTGCAACTGATAGGGACTCTTATATTGGACTTTGGGATGATTGCATCAATAGGATTATATCCAAGTTTTGTTCCATTGAAATGGTATTCATACGCAAATCTAATTCGTCGTTTTCTCTTGCGGAAACAGTGCAAGATCAATGGCCTAATGTTACTGCTTTCTTGAGGAATTTTTGCTTGTGGAGAGGAGAAGAGACTGGTCAACTAAGTGAAGGTCAACTTGATCCATCTTCTTCTATTGTGGAAAAATTTCTCTGGACTTATATGGACCTTCCTTACGTGTTAGGTTACTATGCCGTTGGCTTCATTGTTACGTTCTGTGCTTTAAGTCGATCACAGGATCGTATTATCCGAACGGATCTTTATACTGTGGATCTCTCAACCCCAGTTGAAAGACTAAAAGCTTTAGTTCCATGTTGGAGAATTGCTGGATTATTACCATTATTAGCTGATCGATGTTTCCATTATATGAGCAGCAATGGGAGTAATTTAAAACATCTTCCTTATACTGATTTTGAGAGAATAGATTTGGGTAATGGAAATTATGTGGAGATGACTCCAAATACAGTGGTCAGATATTTCTCAAGTAAAAGAAAATGGGTGGCAGTCAAAGAAATATACGATTTTCTTGACCATAGAATCCCACATGCGGAATTTGTTGTTAGGGCATCTGAAAAAGATTTAGCTTTGGTCTTTAAGCCTAGAGGCTGCAAATTCAAGCCGGCTAATTGTGATCAACTAATAGAAGCATTAAAGCAAATCACAAAAGCTTTGGTTGCATTACATGATCTTTCTTTTATGCACAGGGATTTAGGATGGGATAAAGTCATGAGGAGAAGTGACAGGGAAAATGAATGGTTCGTTACGGGATTCGACGAGGCAGTGAGTTCGCCGCAGCTATATCCTTACGGAGGAGCAGCTGCGGCGGCGACGGCTAGTGGGAGGCACCCGCCGGAGATGGTGAGGAATTATCATAATGTGAAAGTGGATGTATGGGGAATAGGTCAATTAGTGAAGAGTTGTGGGTTGGTGGGGGTGCCAAAATTGCTGAGGGAATTGCAGAACAGGTGTTTGGACCAAAACCCGGAGCAGCGACCGACGGCGGCTGACTGCTATCGCCACCTGTTGCAGTTGCAGTCTTCATTGTCTGCAGCCGCCGCCGGAGGATATTGACAAGTGATGGATCTGATACCCTATATATATATAATGTGATTGATGCGTACTCAATTTAATATTCTCCATGCACTTCTTCTTTCTTTTTTTGCTGAAGCAGTGAAAGCCACGTAGTTTAATTTGGCTCATTGTTTTACGTTACTATTCTTGACTCTCTTTATTTCTTTCTTCCTTGAATTTGTTTTAGTGTTTTTGGAAACATGAACTCTTAACAGGTAGAATTCAGATTGGGTTTTCATATTCAGTACAACGTGTATTTTCTTCTTTTTTATTTTCTACTATTTGAGATCAAATGTAAAACCTTCATATTTTATAATGTGTTAGAGTTTTTTCGTTTTTTTACTTTTCGCCGTCCAGTTTCCATTATTTTGTAAAAACATAAATTTAATATGTTACTTTATATTTTCAAAATTGTCTTAATAATTGTGTAAACTAGAAGTAAGAGAATTATATCATGAGATGGATTATTGTCTTCACCTAAATCATATTCTAGACATTAATTAACTTAGCCAGTCCTCTCTTTTTTGAGAGATTTCGTTGGTCTATTTTGAAATTTATTGTCAGTAGTATTGTTCCTGTATATATTTCACACTTTTGTCTTGGTTTCACTGGTAATAACTTGGTTGTGTCATTTGTTGAAATCAAATTGTATGAATAAGTTTAATTTGATGTATTTGTTAGCTGCCATGGCTACCGGTAATTGGAAGGGCAGATATGTACAAAGAAAGCAAGAGAGAATCTGAGAGAAGAGATGAGCTGCGTGAATGGAAAATGAAATCTGTTATTTATTCAATATAGTGTACAATATTTATGTACAGTAAATAACTAACTTCTAACCACTTAACAACTTGAGTTTAACTTATTAACTATACACTCTAGTATTAACCATTTCGTCTTAACTCTAGTTTAATCTCAACTTGTCATCACTATAACCAACACTCCCCTCGAGTTGATACTCTAAACAGATTCTCAACTCCAAGTTGGTTAAGCAAATGATCGTGTTTTGCCTTTCCTAGATTCTTAGTGAACAAGTTTGCCAGTTGGTCTTCTGTATGTACATGTTCAGTTTGCAGTATTCCTTACTGAATTTTTTCTCTTACAAAGTGACAGTCTATGTCAATATGTTTTGTTCTTTCATGAAATATAAAATTAGCTGCTATCTGAATTGTAGTTTTGCTATTTGAGATCATTTTCAATGGCACTTGGATACTGACTCCAAGTTCATTGAATAAGCCCACCAACCATGTTATTTCTGTTGCACGTGCATCCATATGAGCTTCTTGACACAATATTCTATTTTTTGGATTTCCAGGATCAAAGATTTGTCAAACTTTACCAGATAGCCTGTGACTGACCTTCTTCTAGTTTCTACACGAGCTCCCCAATCAGAATCACATTAAGCTGTGAGCTGATCAGTACCTCATGCAGGCATAATCAATCCTAGACCAATGGTTCTTTAATGTACCTTACTACCCTTAAAGCAACTTCCATATGGGAGCTTGGGCCAGTGCATATATTGACTTAGTACCTGTACTGCAAATGCAATATCGGGTCTGGTCATAGTGAGATGGAATAGTCTCCTTGCTAGCCTTTGAATAGCTACTAGGATCTTTAATTGGCTTGTCCCCACTAGATTCTTTATGTTTTTACAAATTTATCGTACTGTACTGATGTGAGCTTCTGATTTAATTCTAGAGGAATTCCATATGGTTTTGCACCTCCTAGGCCTACGTCAGCAACAAGCTCAAGAGCATATTTCCTTTGACACATAAAAATGCCCTTGCTTTATCTTGCAAACTCAATACCAAGAAAGAATTTCAATCCCCCTAGATCTTTCATCTTGAACCTCTCTCTACAGTTTTCTCCTAGTGTCATTTATTAGTGTAGGATTATTATCAGTGACCAATAAGTCATCCACATATACAAGGACTATTACCACATCACATGCAACATTCTTAGTAAATAGGGAATAGTCATAGTGACTTTGCTGAAACCCCATTATAATCAAGGCTTCGGCTAGTTTCAAATTCCACTGCTAGGAGCCTATTTAAGACTATATAAGAATTTGTGCAGTTTGCAGACCTTTGAACTCCCCACTGTGTAACCCTTCATGAATTACCATGTAGACCTCCTCTAGTAGATCATCATTAAGGAATGCATTACACACATTCATCTGATAAATGAACCACTTCTTTGACAAGAGCAATAATGGATCTAACTGTCACCATCTTAGCTACAGGAGAAAAGGTTTCGCTGTAGTCTAAGCCTTCCGTCTGGCTATAACTGTAACGACCCGAACGGTCGTTTTCTGTAATTGCGCCCCGTTATCGCTTTATTTGCTTCACACATATGTGTTTATGATTTTATGATTTGCGGGGTTGGTTAGTTTAGTTCCGGGAAGCTTTCGAATTGATTTGCACCCTTGATTCTTGATTTAGAAGTTTAAAATAAGAAAATGTTGACCAAACTTTGACTTTTGTGAAAAGAACCCTGAAACTCTATTTTTTAACTCAGATAGCTTTGTATCATGATTTTGGACTTGGGCGTATGCCTGAATTGATTTTTGAAGCCCGTAGGTTGATTTATGTTGATTGCCGAAATTTGGCAATTTGAAGTTGAAAGGTTTGACCGTAGATTGACTTTTAGCTATCGAGCTCGGAATTTAATTTTGGGACTTGGAGTAGTTCCGTTGTGGTATTTAGAACTTGTTTGCAAAATTTGGCATCGTTTATAGTTGATTTGATAAGATTCGAACGTTTAGATGTAATTCTAGAAGTTCTTAAAATTTTCTTTTAAATTCATGTGTTTTAGAGTTCAATTCGTAGTTCTAGATGTTATTTTTGCATTTTTATCACGCGAGCGAGTTTGTATAATATTTTTAGACTTGTGTGGATGTTTGGTTTAGAGCCCTGAGGGCTCAGATGAATTTTAGACATGTTCCAGAGTGTTTTGGACTGAAATTGCAAGAAAACTGGTGTCTAGTGCTTTGGAGTCGCAATTATGGACACCAGGGTCGTATTTGCGAGCTAAGCAGGGGGGGGGGGGGGGGGGGGGGGAGGGGTCTCAGGTGTCGTAATTGCGATTCCAGGCTCGCAATTGCGATGTGGTCTAGATTTTTGGGTAGTTCGCATTTGCAACAAAAATTTCGCTTTTGCGAGGGCAACAGGGTTCGCAATTGCGAACCTATCTTCGCATTTGCGAAGAGCTTCCCATTCCTTTAGTGATGCAACTGCGAGGTTTCTTCGCAATTGCTAATCTATATCGCAATTGCGATAACTGCAGCTGAATATAAAGGCTAAAAGTTTTTATGTCTCATTCTCTCATCTTTGAACCCTAGACTCGGTAGGAGGCGATTTGGAGAGGGGATTTTTACCTACAAACCTTGGGTAAGTGATTCTAATCTATTTGTCACATCTCCTTCTTCCACTGGTAAGGTGGGGTAAGGGAGTTTTCCCAATTATAGTGACATTATTCGATTTTGGGATTATTTAATTTTCAGAGTCGCCACCCAAATTCTTTACGGTGTTCCGAGACACCATGTATTTTAATATCCCAAATCGAGAAATTTTTTGACTCTGTTTAAAATGTCTGCGAACTAGAAATTAGGGTAAGGAATTCTGTTAACCCGGGAGAAGGTGTTAGGCACTCTCGAATTTCGTGGTTCTAGCACGATCGCTTAACTGTTAATATTTGGCCTAATTATCTAATTGTTTATATATGTTTAAACCTATTGTGCATTTTAGCTTTTTCACTTTTTAACCGCTTTTAATATTTATGGATTATTCTGAAATAAGTCACGATGGCGTGCACTTGTCGTTTGGAACACATTGTAAACACGCCACATGAAATGCACCCGCGATTTACAATGTGTGATTTTAATTATAGTTTGGAGTTATGGTCGGGCGGCATGAGTTGCAACCCCGAGTGTAGATTACGTAATCATGAATATGGTCACGATGATTTAATTGCTTATCTAAAGCAAATCATTATTTTTCGTAAGTTCTTTTGTCTTTTCCTAAATTATGTGTCACACTAGTCTAAAAGAGGTATTTTGGGCAGCTAAATATGAAATTGTTCAAGATCTTCTGAAACTAAATTTTGCTAGCCTAAGGATAAGAGTTTGGGCCATGGCCAACCTGGCCCAACTTTGTAATTATCAATTCAGGCCAATCCTATTTCTTATTCAATTTATAAGTACAATCTACCTATCTGGATTAGATTATCATATATGGGCTACCATACATATAACATTTGTATTTATCGAATGACATCAGAAACTTTAGGAATAAGACGAAAACAACAAAAAAGCTTGGACAATACCATTTAAGGCATTCGTACTCAAAATGGCATGATCTTGCTTTTCAAGACTAATTATCATTGGTTCATGCTTTTCAGGCAGAAATAAACATGCTAAACAAAGCAAACATTTTTATTTTTACAGCTAATTTATGTAAAAGGTTAATGTAAAGGTCAAGGAAGTGTTTGTGTTATAAGAGGTTGGACTATTCGAATTTAAAACAACGAATTGGGCCAACTGATATATGTCGTAAATCTGGACCAGTTTAGATACACTGGGCCAGTTTGGCATTTCATCAATTACATGGTGTCCAGCTTTTCTTAAAGTCAACTCATACACTCAACGTTTCATAGAAAACTATAGCTTTGAATTTACTACTGAAATAATCGCAAACATGACTAATTAAGTTTGATCTTGCCTAGAACATAATATCTGCTATTCATTTTCCTAATTAGCATTTACATGTGACATATTTGTTCAGGAGGTTGTTAGGAAACTTTAGGCAACATTCCAGGAAGATCCTTTTGTTAACATACGCATAAAAATGTTGGACTAAATTTTATATAGACCATATATAGTAAAGATGGCCTATATTGACCCAGGGACGCTGCCTGTTTCTGGGAAACATAGTCATAGAGTCCAGTGGACTCCCTATGGACACATAGTTTTAACGGGAATTCTGTGTTAAAGAAAATTCAGCATGATTTCAGTTCTTTGTTTAAAAAATGATAGGGGGTTTTATACCCTAGGCACCTCAGGTTTAGACTTATTAAGGCCTATTGAGCCTTCATAAGTCTGACCTACGTCCATATCCAGCTAAAAACCAAAAAATCGAAGCTGCTGAAGTTAAAACAGTTATATAGTCCATCATTACAGTCCAAAACAAAGAAAAGGAAAGGAATACAGTTTGTTTTACAAAACAGAACTTGTACCTGGCCATTAAAGTATCAAATACAAATTTATGGATTATCCTAACCTAAATAGTGATTCTAACTACTGCTGCTTCATCTTCAAACAAGCTGAAATTACCCATGATTTTACACCTAGAGTCGAAAATACCTACAGATTTTAATGTTGATTGTCTAACAAACACAATAGAGATTTTGTGCATTATTATGGAATGGATCTGACCATTGGAGGGTCAAATTCACTTCCCTAATGCTTATTCAAGATAAAAGCAACATTGCTATCCAATAAAAATTCTAAATGGACTTCAAGTATTCATACACATCAGAGAAATACATAGCTAACTACACAGATTTCAGCAAAGCATTCATAGATATCTTAACAAACAAAGTTTCATTTAATACCAAAAGAGTTTACATACCTTTAAAGAGACAACAAAAACAACAAGATACGTGACCAAATAAAGCTCAAGAATACCAAAAATTCGAGCTCAACAAAGCAACAAGACAACAGCAAACCAGACAGAATACCCCTGAAAACAACAGCTTGACCAAACCAAGATTTTTGAATAGAAAATCAAACAAGAGGACCAGTTTTTCCGGGGAAAGCCACATCCACAAGAAAACCAATTGTTCAGAATGTTTTTGCACTCATAATTTTCGTATATTTTTTTCCCAGTGTTTTTCTATTTTTTCAGAGCAGTAGTAGATTTTCAGAATATTATTTTTCAGTGTGCGCGTGTGTGAATTTCTGTGTAAATGCTCTTTCAAAATCTGTATGTAAAAGTCTCTCCTAATGTGTGTCCAAAAAAAAAATCTCTTCCAGGCTGCTGAATATCTTAGCTTATTTATAGGGAAATTTTGGAGAGCATCTTTTAGGGAATATACCTTATCTATTAAGCTGAAAATAGTACAGATACAACTATCCATTCTTATCCTTTTGTAACAACAATACCCCCTTCTAGAACATTCCTACCAATTACAGTCCTTATCCATTTTTAAAGTTACTATTTTACCCCCTAAAATATGATTTTATGATATTTTCCTAATTCTAGAAGTTTCTTGAGTTGTTACACCCAAGATTCTTCAATTGAAGTACCTAAACTACCCTTCAATACCCTTGCAATTACCCTTTTAGTATTTAAAGGTTGTTTTATTCGCTAAGCTGCCTAATTTTTTTCTAATTGAGTGATTACCACTAATGAAGAAGTTGGAGGCTTAAGCCTCTCCAAGAGTGAGGTTGAATAAATCTTAAACAAGATAAATTAGCTAAACCTTAAGTGAATTTATTTTAGAACTTAGCTTAGCTAGTTCAAATGATTTTATTAAGTTAAACCATTAGACTAATTATCCCATATTATGCCTTAATCTTAGTTTCAACCTAAGCTTAGGCTAACTAGTCAAGTATAACTAATCCTAATTCTATTACTTGGCCAAAAATAAGAATTGTAGTTGGCTCATACATAGCTATTTAATGATGAACCAATGAAGTCAGTGGTTAATCTTAAATTAACAGTTACTATGCATGGAAGTTGTTCAATCAACATAGGCAGTTTTTTTTAACTTTTTATGACAGTTATAGGTGAAAGATATAACCTAAGAGTCAAGATTATATTAACCTATAACTAATCTAAAAATTAGTAATTAATTAAAGGCAGTTGCGAAATCAAAGGTTAAATTAAGTTACTCTTCTAAATCCTAAGACATGTGGACTTAAACTAAGATAGAAACTAGTTAATTAATCCCCATACATGACTAATAAACTATTTTAAGGGAAGAAAAAGTTAAAGGAAAATCCTGAGATCCTAAACTGAAGCTAAAAATCAATTAAGTCATACATAAAGAAAAGCTCACGATTAAACCTATAACAACATGAGAATCAGGAAGGTACATAAAACCCTAATTTCTGATCAAACTCAGTGAGTCATGAATACTAAAATTAGTACTAAATTTGAACGACATTATCAACTAAAGAGAATTGAGATTCAGACTGATAATCCAGATTTATAGCAACCAAATCAAGGGTTAAACCTATTTTATTCAACCATGCATGAGTAAATCAATACCCCTAAACAAATAATCACTTATTTTTTAGAAGAAGACACAGTATGAGAAGAAATATGGAAAACCCTAACTCAAATTAAACTGATTAAGTCATGCATAAAGTCAACTACATTCGAAATAACATTTAGAGAAATAAAACAACGAAACCTAGACTAATTAATTCTAAAATCAGTAAGAAACAGGAAACCTAAGAATAGAAACAAATAATGTTTAACACATAAATGATTAAAGAAAATAAAAGGAGGAGGGTACCAGTCAGGTTAGAACAAGCTTGGCCAGATTTGGGTTTCTTACGGTTCCGATTCTTAGATCTGAAATTGAGGGATTTTTGTGGGAGGTTTTGGAGAAGTTAAAGGTGGTAGGTGATTGAGGGGAGGGAGATGAGTGTCTAGTAAAACTTTTAGGCGGTTTGGAGTGGTTCCGCCGCCGATGGGCGATTTCCGGGCAGCGGAGTAAGGTGGTCGGCGATGAAGAGTGAAAGAGGGTGAAGAGAGAGACAGGGAGACAAGGGGGTTAGGGTAGATGGGGTTGAGGGGGTGGTAGGGGTTAGGACATACACACACACACACAGCCGTTAGATCTGGGAAGATTAACGGCTGGGATTAAACCAGCCTTAAACCGGGTCTTTTGGAGTGGTCTGGGGCTTGGACAGATTTTTGGCTTGGGTTGGGGTGTGTTTCGGTAGTGAGAAGGGATTTGGGTCTGGGTAATTTGGCCCAGGTCCGATTTTTAATCTTTTCAACACTTAGGTTAATTAGTCACTTAAATTCATTCTAATTAATCTCTAAAAATGTACTAATTAGTTTTAACCTAATTTCATCTAATTATAGGTTAATTAATGAGTTAACTAAAAGTAAAACCATTAGTTTAATACCCACAATTATTTAAAGAGCAAATTTTATAATTTTCTTAGTAAAAAAGATTAAATTATGCAACTAATTATCAAAAACCTAATCATGCCAAATAATAAAAGTTTGAAAATGTTTTGTTATTATTTATCACTTTATAAATTTTTTAAAAGATGAACTATGACCATGCAAAGCAAATAATTCACCAAATAAACACTGAAGTTCAACAAAAATCTATAAAATTAGTTTATTTATCGAATTTTGTAGGAGTATTTAGTAGGTGAAAAATCACATACTCACAGCTGCCCCTCTTTGCTCGGAAACACGAAGAGTTTTCGGGAAAAGACAAAGTGAGCAGTTATGAATAACTTTTACCCGTTCAAATATTCAATGTGAAGCGTTTTTGAAAAGTTTGACCGAACCCTGGTTCAAGGGTGCCTACATATCCTTGGCTATAAAGGAATCAAGTCAGTGTAGTTCTGGAAGTTTTGGTAGCTGGACCTACCGGGTAAATGTGATTTCACTGCGGCTGTTGCTGCTGTTACTGCTTGTTGAGCTCCTTATTACACCAAAATCAAAGCGAAAAAGACTAAACTAAACCTATCAACTACAAGTTACAAGATTCCTATCTTCGAGTCTTTTGAAGCTTTATCTTAAGTCTTGGTTGTTTCTTCACGCAGAATCTGATATGAATCTTGATGCTTGTTAGTTGTATGTGCTGGTTCAATCTTCTTCAGCTTTTTCGGATTAAGAAGGGACATGCATAGCTTGTGACTTCAATCTTGTCTTGAGCAGTCCATATCTTTTTTGCTTATGTACTTTGGGGTTCAACTCTTTTCCTTTTCTTCTTTTCTTTTATTCTGAATTGAGACTTCTTCTTTTGGTCGTCTCTAATCCATTTTCCTAAAGTGTAATCTGCGCAAAATCAAAACAAACAACCGAAATTTTCTGCCCCAGTTTTCACTAGAAAAATTTCGCGAGTTATTGTAACGAAATCTATTTAACTTTATTATTGAAAGCAATGAAAAATCGGGAATGATGTACCCAGAGTGAGTGTAGACTAGGGGGTGGATACCCTATGCCTAAAAGTAAAATCAACTAGGGATTGGAGACCCTATGTTGTAAAAGATAGACAGGTTATGCTGTTGTCAAGAAAGAGATCACCATGTTATGCCGGCGTCTGGGGAAGGATCAACAGGTTATGCTGTTGTCAAGAAAGAGATTACCAGGTTATGCTGGTGTCTGGGAAAAGGTCAACAGGTTATGCTATTGCCGGGAGAGAGATTACTGAGGTATGCCGATATTTGGAGAAGATCAACAGGTTATGCTGTTGTCAGGAAAAGCTCACCAGGTTGTGCTGGCATCTGGAAAGAAGAGATCACTGGGTTATGCCAGTGTCAGGAAATGATCAACAGGTTATGCTGCTGTTAAAAAAAGATCACCAGGGTTATGCTGGTGTCTGGAAATGTCAACAGGTTATGCTGTTGCCTGGAAAAGAGATCACTGGGTTATGCTAGTGTCAGGAAATGATCAACAAGTTATGCTGTTGTGAGAAAAAGATCATCAGGTTATGCTGGTGTTTGGAAAGGTCAACAGGTCATGCTATTGCCTGGAAAGGAGATCACTAGGTTATGCCAGTGTCAGGAAATGATCAACAGGTTATGCTGTTGTTAGAAAAAGATCACCAGGTTATGCTGGTGTCTGGAAAGGTCAACAAATTATGCTGTTGCCGGGAAAAAGAGATCACTGGGTTATGCTAGTGTCGGGAAATGATCAACAGATTATGATGTGGTTAGGAAAAGATCACCAGGTTATGCTGGTGTTTGGAAAGGTCAACAGGTTATGTTGTTGCCAGGAAAAGAGATCACTGGGTTATGCTAGTGTCAGGAAATGATCAACATGTTATGCTGTTGTTAGGAAAAGATCACCAGGTTATGTTGGTATCTGGAAAGGTCAACAGGTTATGGTGTTGCCAGGAAAAGAGATCACCAGGTTATGCTGGTGTCAGCTATGTAGTGAGACCCCTATGTTGGAAAAGGTGTAGCTAGGGATTGAAGGCCCTATACTACTTTAGGTTTGAATTATTTTCAACATCATTTCTTCTTCTTCTTCTTCCCTTTTTTTTCATTTTATTTTCAGAGAATGAGTAAATGCGGGAAAGAATTTTTAGATGAGACTTCCCTTTTTTGGAATTGTCGCTGCAGAGCCACTTCTAGCCCTTCCGCAGCTTCTTTTGGTTGCACCTGCTCCTTGCAAGGTTGCTTTCGGGTTGCACGTGTTTCCTATTTTTTTTAAAAAGAACAATTTGTCAGTTTGAAACGGTGGTTAGTTTTGTGACCTTGATTTTCAGCCACTTGATTTCGGCCCGTCCTTTTGACGAAGATTTCAACTGCTGCTTGTTGGGGGTTGATTTCATTTCTAACCTTGGAGACCCTGGCCTTTTGAAACTTTTCCATGGCAGTTGGTCGCGTGGGATCCAACATTTTTGAATTTATTTTGCCTTTTTGGCCTTTCATTTCTGACTTTTCCTCCAACTTTAACTTTAGAGCATTTGGAGTATTTCGGTTTTTCAAGCTTTTCCGAGATGGTTAGCCACGTGGGACTCAACCTTTCAACTTCATTCGCCTTTATAGGAACCTCAATTTGATTTTCTCCTTTCAAGGGTATTGAGTTCGAAGCATCGGCCGCTTTGGCCAGTCGAGATCGACTCGATGCCCCCCTGACGAGGCTGGGTGCCTTTTCCATATTAGCCCGTGTCAAACAAGAGCCCTGTAAATCAAATTTTCCATCCTTTCTTTGTCTTACTTTAGGATCAGAGTCAAACTGAAAGGGATTGAAAGAAAATAAACAAGAGAACGAGAAACTATACTTAGACAAGGAATATCCCTTTCGGGGAGAAAGGAGAGAAGGGCTTATCTGGATTGTGTGCAGCCTTCAATGAACATGACATGGCTCTTGGACTGGATGCCCGATCCCTGCAAACCGTCTAACTCTCAGAAATTCATCACAACTATTACCTCGAGATTTGAGAAACCTTGCCACAGACTGTGTCCATGTCAGTGACCCATTATCCTTTTCGATTAGCAGCGCCCTTTGCAGGTTTTCGCCAACTAACCTCTCTCATTTCTCTTCTCTCCATCGCCTTGTAGTGCTCTTTGCGAGTTTTCACTAACAAGACTCTCTCATTTTCAATTTCTCTACTTACCGTCGCCTCACGGTGCCCGTGTGGATTTTTACCGATAAGACTCTCTCATTTTTATTTCTCTGCTTACCGTCGCCTCACGGTGCCCGTGTGGGTTTTCACTGATAAGACTCTCTCATTTTTATTTCTCTGCTTACCGTCGCCTCACGGTGCCCGTGTGGGTTTTCACTGATAAGACTCTCTCATTTTAGTTTCTCTCATCTGCTTGTCTCTAATTTTAGACATCTTTGTCGGTTGATCGGAAGGACTTGAACAGGGTTTTGGTGAAAAGAATTTGTATTGAATTACAACTTTGGAACCTCTCTGGTGAAATTATCGCCAAACATTTTATAACATCTGCCCCAGCTTAACTTCTTGGGGACGTGTGAAATTTTATTTTGGTGTGACTGAACCCCAGAGAGAGGCTGCCTACGTATCCTTTCGGAATCAAGTCGAACGTAGTTCAGGGAAACATTTTTGTTTTGGTTTTTGTTTTGATTTTTTCATTTTTCTTTTGTTTTACATTTCATCATTTAAAAAAAAATAATAACACTTTCACGTTCCCATAGAGGTTAATCAAAGAAAAGTAACCGGCTCAAAAGGGTTTACAAAAGTTGGTAGAGTTTGGGGTAGCGTGAATGAAAGCCTTCATCATTTTGATCGGGAGAACTAACATCACAAAAAGGTCAAACATAGTACCTTTAGACTGCATCTGCATTGACGACCATTTCGGGGTCGTTTCCTTCGATGTCCCCAAATTACAATGCTCCTGTTGGTAGTAGTTTCCTTATAATGTATGGACCTTTCCAATTTGGGGCGAATTTTCCTTTTGCCTCTTCATGGTGTGGGAGGATACATCTCAGGACGAGTTGCCCCACTTCGAAATTCCTAGGTCGCACTTTATTTTATAAGCGCGGGCCATTCTTTGTTGGTACAACTGCCCGTGACAAACTGCGGCCATTCTTTTCTCATCAATCAGAGTCAACTGTTCTAGTCGGGTTTTGAACAATTCATCATCCTCAATTTCAGCTTCGACAATGATCTGGAGGGAGGGAATTTCAACTTATGCAGGTATTACGGCTTTAGTGCCATAAACAAATAGATAAGGCGTAGCTCCAACCGATGTGCGTACGGTCGTGCGATATCCCAATAATGCAAAAGGCAATTTCTCGTGCCATTGTCTAGAACTTTGAATCATTTTTCTGAGGATTTTCTTGATGTTTTTATTTGCTGCTTCAACGGCGCCATTGGCTTTGGGCCGGTAAGGGGCGGAGTTATGATGTGTGATTTGAAATTGTTCACATACCTCCCTCATCAAATGGCTATTGAGATTTGCAGCATTATCAGTGATTATGGTCTTTGGAATGCCAAAGCGACATATAATGTTAGAATGCACAAAATCCACTACTGCTTTCTTAGTGACGGCTTTGAACGTGACTGCCTCGAACCCTTTTTTTGAAATAGTCGATAGCAACTAAGATAAATCTGTGCCCATTCGAAGCTCTCGGCTCGATCGGCCCAATGAGATCCATTCCCCAAGCAATGAATGGCCATGGCGCTGACATGGGATGTAACTCTGAAGGCGGCGCATGGATCAAGTTGCCGTGTATTTGGCACTGATGGCACTTCTAGACAAAGCTGAAGCAATCTTTCTCCATAGTCATCCAGTAATATCCTGCCCGTAGGATTTTATTGGCGAGGAAATATCCATTCATATGGGGACCACATACTCCTGAGTGTACCTCATTCCTAATCTTTTCGGCTTCTTTGGAATCCACACACCTTAATAGATTCAAATCGGGAGTCCTTTTATACAACACTTCCCCACTTAGGAAGAAACTGCTGGCGAGCCTTTTGATGGTTCTCCTTTGGTCCCCATTGGCCTGCTCCAGGTATTCTTTTGTTTTCAAGAACCTTTTAATATCATGATACCATGGTTGGACATCGGGATCTATTTCGACCGTGTTACAATAACCATGTCTTTCCCGGATTTGAATCTCCAGCGGGTCAATATGGACATTGCCCGGATATGGCAGCATTGCAGCTAAGGTAGCTAGTGCGTCACCTAACTAATTGTGGCATCGAGGAATATACCTGAATTCGACGGCTTTGAATCGTTTGCCAAGATCCTCCACATGTTGTCTATATGGAAGAAGCTAAACATCTCGAGTTTCCCACTCCCGCTGAGCTTGCTTGATGATCAAGTCGGAATCTGCCATGATCAACAACTCCTCTACATCCATGTCAATTGCCATGTTCATGCCCATTATGCAGGCTTCATATTCAGCAGTGTTGTTTGTACAGAAGAAACGGAGACGGGTGGTGGCTGGATAATGTTGTCCCGTGGGCGAAATCAAATTTCCCCGATCCTAACACCTTTTGCATTTACAGCTCCGTCAAAGAACATTTTCCAAGTGTTGGTGTTTTCTGGGATTACCGCGATTGAGTTTATTTCCTCGTCCGGGAAGTAAGTACTCAAAGGTTGATATTCGTCATCGACAGGATTTTCAGCCACGTGATCCGCCAAGGCTTGAGCTTTCATCGCCGTGCGGGTGACATAGACTATGTCGAACTCGGTGAGCAGGATTTTCCACTTTGCTAATCTCCTTGTGGGCATTGGCTTTTGGAATATATACTTCAAAGGATCCAACCTAGTGATGAGGTAGGTGGTATAAGCCAACAAGTAATGCCGGAGCTTCTGAGCAACCCAAGTTAAGGCCCAACAAGTTCTTTCAAACAAGGTGTACTTGGCTTCATAGATTGTGAATTTTTTGCTCAGGTAGTATATAGCTTTTTCTTCTTCCCGGTCACATCATGTTGCCCGAGAACGCACCCAAAATAATTTTCCAACACTGTAAAATACAAGAACAGAGGTATTCCAGGTTCGGGTGGGACCAACACTGGCGGATTCGACAGATACTCTTTGATTTTGTCGAAAGCTTCTTGGCACTCATCCGTCCATTTAATTGCTGAATCTTTCTTCAACAACTTGAATATAGGCTCACATGTGGAGGTTAACTGAGCAATGAACCTGCTGATGCAATTCAACCTACCCAGCAAACTCATGACCTCTTTCTTAGTTCTCGGAGGGGGAAAATCCCGAATAAACTTTATTTTTGTCGGATCCAATTCTATACCCCGTTGACTGACTATAAAACCCAACAATTTCCCAGACGGAACCCCGAAAGCACACTTGGATGGATTCAATTTTAGGTCATACTTACGTAGACGTTCGAAGAATTTTCTCAGATGTTGCACATGGTTGTCTTGCTTCCTAGATTTAATAATCACATCATCCACGTATACCTCAATCTCCTGGTGCATTATGTCATGAAAAATGGCGGTCATAGCCCTCATATAGGTTGCCCCCGCGTTCTTTAGGCCGAATGGCATGACCCGGTAACAGTAAGTACCCCAAGGTGTGGTGAAGGCCATTTTTTCTTCATCTTCTTCTTCCATCAAAACCTGGTGATACCCAGCGTAACAGTCTACGAAAGACTGTATCTCATGTTTGACGCAATTGTCAACCAGGATGTGGTTGTTTGGCAATGGGAAATTATCCTTGGGGCTTGCTTTATTCAAATCCCGATAGTCGAAACACACTCGGACTTTCCCGTCTTTCTTCGGTACGCGGACAACATTAGCCAGCCACGTGGTGTATTGTACCACTCGGATTACTCCAACTCTTAACTGTTTAGTGACCTCTTCTTTGATCTTGTCACTCATGTCTGTTCTAAATTTTCTTTGTTTTGTTGGACAAGTGGATAATCGGGGTAGGTTGGCAATTTGTGCACCACCAAATCAACACTCATTCCGGGAATATCATCATAAGACCAGGCGAACACGTCTTTGAATTCGAATAGAAGTTGGATCAAAGCGTCCCTAGTCTTTTCATCAGTATAGATACTTATCATGGTTTCTCGGACTTCTTCTAAATTACCCAAATTAACCGGTTTGGTTTCATTTAAGTTTGGCTTAGGCTTATTCTTGAATTGTTCCAGTTCTCCATTTATTTCCCTAAAACCTCATCTTCATCATATTCTGGTTCTTGATTCATTTTTTCTTGGTTAGATGACGTGTCAAGATTTGGGCGTGAAGTCCGCAAGCATGTCATGTTATTTAAGTCCTCAGAACTGAAAAGAGAGATAAGAAAAAAAAAAGAAGCAAAAATTAGGACAAATAAAGAGAGAGATTCGTGGACTATGAAATATTAATTTCATTTCATTGAATTTTGAACATAGGAGGGTTTACATCAGAATTTTTAAAACGGAAATAAACTTAAAGCACTCGAGTTACACCCTGAAATAACTCGAAGTGCATAAGGATGGAAAGGCTGAACTAGCGGGACTCCCGCCTGACTAGGAATGGAGTAGCCTTTCAATTTTGGAGCTTGGCGTCAGGCCCCATATATTGCACTTCAGTAGTGCTTGAGCCTTCTCCTGGTTGGACCATATGAGCCTCATACAACATCTGTCTCATTGCTCCACAAATTTCTTCAATTTCTTCGGCCGTGAAGGCCTCCTCTTCTTCCTCTACGTATTTTGGCTTGAAGAATGATTCAGTGATGTGGGGGATTGGCTGAGGCAATACCCAACCATCTTTCTTACGTTGGTCAGCCCATTTTTCATCATCAGGAGTAGCTTGAAACCCTATGTCGAAAAACTTCTTACTGGTAGACAAGGTGATAGGTTCTGTAATGCCTTGCAAAGACACCCCGAGCCCTTTTCCAGGTGTGTACCCATGTTTAATCATGTCGCTAGCGACCATAATTGATGCGTTTGATTAGGAAGGGTTGAGGACACAGGGTTCCTTCCTCATATTGGTCCGCAACCATAATTTCAAAAGCCTGGTAGACTATATGCTCGCTGCCTTCCCTCGCTTCCAAGCATGGGACCGATGGGTCCCTGTAAATAGATTGCTCGTCCTCTCCATGGACCATAATTTCCTGGTCTTCATACTCAAACTTAACCATCTGGTGGAGAGTAGATGGCACTGCCCCTACCGCATGGATCCAAGGCCTTCCCAGGAGATAATTGTAGGAAGTATCCATATCTAAGACTTGAAATGTCACTTCGAAATCTACAGGGTCGATCGTCAAGACCAAATCAATCTCCCCGATAGTGTCTCTCTTAATGCCATCGCATGAGAGGACGCACACATTGTTGGTACTGATTCTCTCAGTCCCGATCTCCATTCTTTGTAGGGTCGATAGAGGGAAAATATCAACCGCAGATCCACTGTCCACCATAACTCTTTTCACATAGTACCTTTCACATTTAACAGTTAGGTGGAGAGCTTTGTTGTGGGCAGCCCCTTCCAGAGGCAAGCCTTTTTATCTAAATGAGATCTAGTTGACTTCAAAAAATTGTTCCGCCATTCTTTCCATTTGCTCAACTGTGGTCTCGGCCGGAACATAGGCTTCATTAAGTGTTTTGATTAGGATTTTCTGATGCTCATTTGAACTTATCAGCAAGGATAGAAGTGAGACCTGAGTGAGGGACTTTCTGAGCTGCTCATTTACGGCGTATTCAGAGGTTTTCATATTTTTGAAAAATTCTTCTGCCTCTCCGGCACTGATTGGCTCCTTAGGCGGAAAGCGTTTCTGCTTGCTTTTGTTCAGTTCTTTCAGGTTGAGGTATTTCTCTGGTGAGTTTATCTCACTCGCTTCCCCAGTAATTTCTTTTCCTTTGTACGTCACCACCGTCTTGTTGTAATTCCAGGGGATGATAGTGGTGTCTTTTATGGGATTCTGTGGTGCGCAGCTAATAACTACGGGCTCATTCAGCCTTGGTGAAATTATCGGCCCCTGCGCCACATAAGTCCCTTTCGGTATGTATATTTTCTGGACATTAGGTATAGTCTTGTTGTGTTGCAATCTTTTGGGAGGGCTTAACACAAACTGTTCCTTCCTGGGTGCCTTGGGAACATAAAGAACGACATCTTTAGAAGGCCCTGTCCCTGTATTTGTTTTAACCTTTCTTGTGGCCGGAAGAGTGGAGTTACTTTTCTTCTCCTCCTTAGCTTGTTTTGGTGTCGCTTTGGGTTTCTTCTCTACATCAGTAATGGTGATGATAGTTTTCATAGACGGATCAAATTCTCGGTCTTCACAAATCATACCAATAATCGGCCCGTTATTGTGAGCATGGAACATGTTATTGGTCACGTTGGGAGCTTCTTCATCCCTTATTACCACCTTATTTTGTTCTATTAAGCTCTCAACTGCCCGCTTGAGGGTCCAACAATCCTTAGTATCGTGTCCCTCAACCCTTGAGTGATAGGTACATCGAGTACCTGGCCGGTAAGATGGGGATTCTGGGTTTTGCTTGTTTTGGGGTACAAGCTGCAATAGACCCATTTGGACCAGCTTCAGAAGGAGGCTAGAGTATGATTCGCCAATTGGTGTAAATTTGAGTCCTTCTAGGTAGTTCCCGGGGATTGTTTTGTGGAGGGCGAGGATTATACTAAGCTTGGCGAGAAGGGTTATTTCTTGGTGGTGGAGCTCGGTTTTGATTATAGTGTTGTTGGGCATTCATTATTGGATAAAGTTGAGGCATTACGACATACTCCGCATCTTAGTGGGGGTAGAAATGACGTGGGGTGTTGGAAAAATAGCCTCGGGGCTGCCGGGAATTTCTTATACTGGAGGCCATCATTGCTGATTCCTCTTTCTTCTTCCTATTAGCTGCACTTCCTGACCCACTCTGGATTCCCTGGGAAGTTTCTCTTATGGCGGATTGGCTTAGAATGCGACCGATTTTCAGACCGTTTTCAACCATCTCTCCGATTTTTATCGCTTCCGCAAATGGCTTGCCTATGGCGGACATCATATTCTGGAAGTAGTCGGCCTCCTGAGCTTGTAAGAAAACGCTGACCATTTCTGTCTCGTCCATCAGAGGTTTTACTCTGGCAGCTTTCTCACGCCACTTAATAGCGTATTCCCTGAAGCTTTCCGATGATTTTTTCTTGAGGGTGGACAAGGAATTCCTATCTGGTGCTATGTCCACATTGTATTGAAATTGTCTGAAAAAGTCCGAGACAGGTCGTCCCATATATTCCAGTGGGATATATCTTGGTCCATGTACCACTCAGACGTAATCCCGACCAAGCTCTCCCCGAAGTACGCCATTAAAAGCTCTTCCTTTCCGCCTGCTCCCCTCAGCTGGTTGCAATATCTTTTTAGCTGAGCAATGGGATCCTCATGTCTATCATATTTCTCAAACTTGGGGGTTTTAAACCCGAGAGGCAGGTGAACATGTGGGAACATGCACAAGTCGGCATAAGAAACACTTTTCTGACCACTTTAATCCTTGTATGTTTTTGAGACTCTGCTTAATGCTTTTCATTTTTCGAGCCATCTCTTCCTGCTCGGGGTTTCTTTTGTCTTGTCCCACGGCGGCTTCATGCCGAGGTTGCTAAGAGTATGAGTTTGGAGTAACATGAGTTGCGTCCAGATGGAACGATGGTGTTTGAAAGGTAAAGGCCGACGACTCGAAGTTTGGTCAAGCTACTGTTGGCGGCACCGTGGCAGAGGTTGGTGGTGCGGTAAAAATGTTAGAGGATACACCGGAAAATAGTGCCTGGGGGCGGACCTCAGAAGGAAATCCGGTGAAATGAGCTGACATAGTCGAGTACCCGAATGAGGTAGCTGGGTAACTGATAGGTATGTTGGAGGCTCCGCCTGTTCTGGGAACCAACTCGGGAAAACTAGGGATGGTGCTGGGAGAATCCCTACCATTAGACCAGGCGTCCCACATTTCCAACATGCGGCGACGCAGTATTCTATTTTCTTCAGCCGTTGCTGACTCAGATGTCGAGATGACCGAGCTCGGGTCATCCTCAAAGGAGTTGATGATTGGAAGGTGACTTTCCGACGTCATTTCGACACTCCCTTTCGATCTTGTGAAGTATGGGTGTGAAGCCAGGTTACCATAAAACCAACCACGTAAAAACGACACCTTTAAGGAGAAATAAAACCACGAAACCGTTAGACTGAGGCATTCAACATATAGGGAATCTCACGTTGGGGGTATGCAATGCACCTGGCAGTTAAACGCTTTCTACATGTCTTGTATCAGTTGAGTGTTTTATCCTGGCTTTTGAAATTTCTTTTTCTTCTTTGCTCTTTTTTTTTTCTTCAAAATTTCTTTATTTTTTCTTCTAGATTATCTTTCCCTTTTTAGGGCTATGATCGAATCCTATGTGGATTGCCTACGTATCACGACACCGCGTGAATCAAATCATTACGTAGTTCAGGAATAAATACAAAAGGAATAAACATTCTGTTTTTCAAATTTCGTTTCATTAAGTAAAACTTCAAATTTCATTCATTACAAAAGACTCTGACATACATTCTTGGAAATTTTAAAAACTACAAAAGACTTAAGCAGACTGCAACAGGAAAAATGAAATACAGACTCAAAAGGGACATCATGATTACATAAGTGCCTCTATTGCTCCAGGGGCCCGTGGGACATCAGTCGGTCTCGCCTTGGGCCTGCGTGCCATGTCCTGTTGGAGGCGATTCAAGTCATCCATTATCTGGCGGACGAAGATCATCACCGCAACGAAGAAGGTAGATCGGGTCATATCCTCACATTCTTGGCACTTCGTAACAACATAGTCAACAATTTCTTTGACCCTTTGTCTGATGATACCATTTTCCTGGAGTAAGCGCCCGATCTGTTGGGATCTAGCCTCTAAAACCTGGGCGTCCTTATGATTTTGTTCTTGAAACTGTTGCAAATCTTCCTCCAACTGAGCCATCATCGCATAACAGTGTTCCCTTTCTTCTTTGAACTTCTTTCTTGTTTAGCCATTTCATTCTCGAGGGTGGAAGCCTTTTATTTTAGGCATGTGGCTTCTTGGTCATATTTTCATTTCAGCTTTCGAACAAACTCTGCCCTTTCCTCCACATTTCTTGCCAATTTTGCTCGAGCTCTGGTCAATTCCTCCTCAGCTTTGTCCAAATCATCCCCATAGTCGCACACTTTTTGCCTAAGACTATTGATAAGTCTTTCATTAGTTCTGCTTCTTTTTGGGCTCTCAACAACTATTTTCATATTTTGGATCTGGGCTCGGAGAGACTCATTTTCTTTGGTCAATCTGTTTTTCTCCCCTTCAGCTGTGGCGACTTGCAAACTGTTTTCAAATTTGATATCTCTGATCTGGGCTTCCAGTTTGCTTATTGTGGCCCTGTAGTGGTTCTCTTTGCCCAACCGACCCCGAGGCTCTTGTGCTTCATCGGTAAATTGTTGTACGTGGGGCCTCTTGGCGGGTCATTCTGGCTCTTGATGCTCTCTACCCCTTCTACCATAACAAGTGGTGTAGCCAGGCTTCACCTCACCTCTTGATAAATCCCTCACTCGAGTCTGTGGCTCCAAAAATCTACACTGATGCCAAATCTGGCGGACCCTATCTTCCGTAAATGCAGCTCTTGGGCACCATTCAATGACTTGCCGACTTAGGTCTTCATCGTATGGAAAATTTTGATGTCTTCCTAGCTGTCATAAGACCCGATGTGGGGCATACGACTGAATACTTCGGAGACCCATTCATTGATAGGGAGCCAACCGAATGTCCATTCAATTTGGCCGGCAGTCAAAGAACTCAAGTGTGCAAGCCAGGCTTCTGTGCCTTGTGGAAATTCATGACCCTCTACCCGAGTCCTATGTTCTTCAATGCAATTTAGGCCAGTCAGACCATAATTCATATACCCCGGGTGATGGCAGAGATGTTCGATCATCTAGATTTGTAAGAGTAGATTGCAGCCCTCGAAGAACTTTCCTCCGGAATCGCAAATAGTTAAGGCACGGTAGATTTCTGCTACGATCATTGGTATAAGGGTGCCATTAGAATTTTTTATCATGAAGTCGGCTACTCCTACAAGTCCAATATCTATACATCCATCGCTCCTCGGGAAGATTAGAATACCTAAGAATGCTACCACAAAGGCCAATCCCCGGCGGGCCTCCCATTTAGTTTGATTCCCATGGTGGGTTAAACCGGTATTCACAGCTTCAAAACCCCGAGGATCCCCGTAACGACAGTAAAGGAAGTAAAATGTGCAGAATCCCTCAGATAAGTTTGAATCTTAGATTTCCCGACTGATGCTCAGAAGGTCCAAGAATTTGTGAGGAGTCACAGCTTTGGGTGCTACCGGATAACGTCTTTTGAGATTCTCACTAAGGCCAGCATACCCCGCTATCTCTTCCAGTGTGGGTGTTAATTCGAAATTCGAGAAATGAAACACATTGTGTGCTGGATCCCAGAATGGTATTAAAGCCTCAATTATGTCCAACCTCGACTTAATCTTCAAAAGGCCGGTGAGCCACCTAAAGCTTTTACCACGGCACCTCTACTGACCTGCCCCAGGTTTCTCCACCACATATGGAGTCCTATGGGAATTTCCTCTACAACTTTAAAGGGGATATTTTCAACGGTGCTCATCCTGCACATTTGTTTAGGTGATTGGTTAAGGAAAAAAAGCAAACCATGATTTATTTTTTACCCAAGACAAAAAAGTGATACTTTTGCAAAAAGTCTATAACTAATTGAAAATGGACCATCTTTGCAAATACGACCCTTCAGCACTAAGGGAAGGAATATTTTATGGCTGTGTTTGCTAATTGGATCAAAAATTTGAAAAAGATCATAGGTGGCTATTCTTGCAAAAAAATCCTTCTGGCGCCCCGTTGGAACATTTTGGATACTTAGACAAGAACGACCTCACCTTTATTTATGACCATATATTTTTTTTGAAAAATAAGGTTGGACCCGATGAGGGTTGCCTACATATCCCACACCGACGGGAATCAAACAATGCGTAGTTCGGGAAATTTTGACACGATTTGAAAAACATGCACTGACTCATTTCCTTTTTTGAAATACCATTTTCTTTTCTCCATTTTTTAAAATCTTGGCAAAAAATCGAAAAAATTTTCTATTCTATTTCTCTCTTGGTTTTTCTGACATTTCTTTTATTTAGTCGATCGACAAACAAGCCGAAACAAAATAATGTGCATATAACCAAGTAGGATGTATCAGGATAGTCTTTATTTCAGGTTCACCTGTCCTAGACGGACCCAACCCTGTGTTGAGTCCCCTAAGTCAAATGCACATGATGCAGATAATCGTTCCTACTAGGGATCCAGCATGAGGCTATGTTGTTCTAAGTTTACATCCTGGGGGTTCTGTTCTAGAACAGGCTTACCCGAGCGGACAACTCGAGCCGAGGGGGGGCAGCGTACCGGGAATACAGAAGCTTCACCGGCTTTGCAACTTGTCCGAACCTTGTTCTAAAATTTGGATATGAATCTAATAGAAAAGAAGTCACATGAAGTGCACACTTCCCAGATGATTTAGAAGACTCAGAGAGAAGGGGGTTTCGGCACAATTTATATATAGTTCAGATAATATCAAAGCGGTAAAAAAATGACATTTAGCACATTAGGTTCACACATGTAAAAATCAGGTAATAATGAAAGCCAAATATAACAGCTATTCTAAGCTCGAATTATTGAACCATGAACCAGAGATTCTGGGTTCGAATTCCCCAGCTGAGTCGCCAGAGCTGTCACACCTCCTTCTTCCACCGGTAAGGGTGGGATAATGGAGTTGTCCCAATTAAAGTGACATTATTCGATTTTGGGATTATTTAATTTTCAGAGTCGCCACCTAGATTTTTACGGTGTTCCGGGACACCATTTATTTTAATATCCCAAATCGAGGAAATTTTTGACTCTGTTTTAAAATGTCCGCAAACTAGAAATCCGGGTAAGGAATTCTATTAACCCGGGAGAAGGTCTTAGGCACTCCCGAATTCCGTGGTTCTAGCACGGTCGCTTAACTATTAATATTTGGCCTAATTTTATAATTATTTACATATTTTTAAACCTATTGTGCATTTTAGCCTTTTTCACTTTTTAACCACTTTTAATATTTATGGATTATTCTGAAACAAGTCACGATGGCGTGCACTTGTCGTTTGGGACACATTGTAAACACGCCACATGAAATGCACCCGCGATTTAAAATGTGTGATTTTAAATATAGTTTGGAGTTATGGTCGGGCGGCATGAGTTGCAAACCCGAGTGTAGATTACGTAATCATGACTATGGGCACGATGATTTAATTGCTTATCTGAAGCAAATCATTATTTTTTGTAAGTTCTTTTGTCTTTTCCTAAATTTCCTGTCACACTAGTCTAAAAGAGGTATTTTGGGCTGCTAAGTATGAAATTGTTCAAGATCATTTGAAACTAAATTTTGCTAGCCTAAGGATAAGAGTTTGGGCCACGGCCAAATCTGGCCCAACTTTGTAATTAACAATTCATGCCAATCCTATTTTTTGTTCAATTTCTAAATACAATCTACATATCTGGATTAGATTATCATAGATGGGCTACCACACATATAACATTCGTATTTATCGAATGACATCAGAAACTTTAGGAATAAGAAGAAAAAAACAAGAAAGCTGGACAATACCATTTAAGGCATTCTTACTCAAAATGTCATGATCTTGCTTTTCAAGACTAATTATCGTGGGTTCATGCTTTTCAGGTAGAAATAAACATGCTAAACAAAGCAAACATTTCTATTTTTACAGCTAATTTATGTAAAAAGGTTAATGTAAAGGTCAAGGAAGTGTTCGTGCTATAAGAGGTTGGACTATTCGAATTTAAAACAACTAATTAGGCCAACTGATATATGTCGTAAATCTGGCCCAGTTTAGATACACTGGGCCAGTTTGGCATTTCATCAATTACATGGTGTCCAGCTTTTCTTAAAGTAAACTCATACACTCAAAGTTTCATAGAAAACTATAGCTTTGAATTTACTACTGAAATAATCGCAAACATGACTAATTAAGTTTGATCTTGCCTAGCGCATAATATCTGCTATTCATTTTCGTAATTAGTATTTACATGTGACATATTTGTTCAGGAGGTTGTTATCAAACTTTAGGCAACATTCCAGGAAGATCCCTTTGTTAACATACGCAAAAAAATGTTGGACTAAATTTTATATAGACCATATACAGTAAAGACGGCCCATATTGACCCATGGACGCTGCCTGTTTCTGGGCAACACAGTCATAGAGTCAAGTGGACTCCATATGGACACATAGTTTTAACGGGAATTCTGGGTTAAGGAAAATTCAACATGATTTCAGTTCTTTGTTTAAAAAATAATAGGGGGTTTTATACCCTAGGCCCAATGACCTCAGGTTTAGACTTATTAAGGCCTATTGATCCATTCATAAGTCTGACCTATGTCCATTTCCAGGTAAAAACCCAAAAATCGAAGCTACTGAAGTTAAAACAGTTATACAGTCCATCATTACAGTCCAAAACAAAGAAAAGGAAAGGAATACAGTTTGTTTTCAAAACAAAACTTCTACCTAGCCATTAAAGTGTCAAATACAAATTTATGGATTATCCTAACCTAACTAGTGATTCTAACTACTGCTGCTTCATCTTCAAACAAGATGAAATTGCCCATGAATTTACACCTAGAGTCGAAAATACCTGCAGTTTTTAATGCTGATTTTCTAACAAACACAATAGAGATTTTGTGCATTATTATGGAATAGATCTGACCATTGGAGGGTCAGATTCACTTACCTAATGCTTATTCAAACTAAAATAAACATTTCTATCCAATAAATTCTAAATGGACTTCAAGTATTCACACACATCAGAGAAATACACAGCTAACTACACAGATTTCCGCAAAGCATTCATAGACATCTTAACAAACAAAGTTTCATTTAATACCAAAAGAGTTTATATACCTTTAAAGAGACAACAAAAACAGCAAGATACGTGACCAAATAAAGCTCAAGAATACCAAAAATTCTATCTCAACAAAGCAACAAGACAACATCAAACTAGCCAGAATACCCTAGAAAACAACATCTTGACCAAACCAAGATTTTTGAATAGAAAATCAGACAAGAGGACTAGTTTTTCCGGGGAAAGCCACATCCACAAGAAAACCAATTCTTCAGAATGTTTTTGCACTCATAATTTTCGTATATTTTTTTTCCCATTATTTTTCTATTTTTTCAGAGTAGTAGTAGATTTTCATAACATTATTTTTCAATGTGCGCGTGTGTGAATTTATGTGTAAAAACTCTCTCAAAATATGTGTGTAAAAGTCTCTCCCAGTGTGTGTCAAAAAAAAAATCTCTTCCAGGCTGCTGAATATCCTAGCTTATTTATAGGGAAATTTTGGGGAGCATCCTTTAGGGAATATACCTTATCTATTAAGCTGAAAATAGTACAGGTATAGCTGTCCATTCTTATCCTTTTGTAACAGTTGTACCCCCTTCTAGAACATTCCTACCAATTACAGTCCTTATCTCTTTTTAAAGTTACTGTTTTACCCCCTAAAAATCTGATTTTATGATATTTTCCTAATTGTAGAAGTTTCTTAGGTTGTTACACCCAAGATTCTTCAATTGAAGTACCTAAACTACCCTTCAATACCCTTGCAATTTCCCTTTTAGTATTTAAAGGTTGTGTTATTCGTTAAGCTGCCTAATTTTTTTCTAATTGAGTGATTACCACTAATGAAGAAGTTGAAAGCTTAAGCCTCTCCAAGAGTGAGGTTGAATAAATCTTAAACAAGATAATTAGCTAAACCTTAAGTGAATTTATTTTAGAAATTAGGTTAGCTAGTTCAAATGATTTTATTAAGTTAAACCATTAGACTTAGTCAATTATCCCATATTATGCCTTAATCTTAGTTTCAACCTAAGCTTAGGCTAACTAGTCAAGTATAACTAATCTAATTCTATTACTTGGCCAAAAATCAGAATTCTAGTTGGCTCATACATAGCTATTTAATGATGAACCAATTAAGTCAGTGGTTAATCTTAAATAAACAGTTACTATGCATGGAAGTTGTTCAATCAATATAGGCAGTTTTTTTTAATTTTTTTTTATGACAGTTATAGGTGAAAGATCTAACCTAAGAGTCAAGATTATATTAACCAATAACTAATCTAAAAATCAATAATTAATTAAAGGCAGTTGCGAAATTAAAGGTTAACTTAAGTTAACATTCTAAATCCTAAGATATGTGGAATTAAACTAAGATAGAAGCTAGTTAATTAACCTCATACATGACTAGTAAACTATTTTAAGGGAAGAAAAAGTTAAAGGAAAAATCTGAGATCCTAAACTGAAGCTAAAATCAATTAAGTCGTACATAAAGAAAAGCTCACGATTAAACCTATAACATCATGAGAATCAGGAAGGTAGATAAAACCCTAATTTATGATCAAACTCAGTGAGTCATGAGTATTAAAATTAGAACTAAACTTGAACGACATTAATCAACTAAAGATAATTGAGATTCAGACTGATAATCCAGATTTATAGCAACCAAATCAAGGGTTAATCCTATTTTATTCAACCATGCATGAGTAAATCAATACCCCTAAACAACTAATCACTTATTTTTAGAAGAAGACACAGAAGAAGATATCTGGAAAACCATAACTCAACTTAAACTTATTAAGTGATGCATAAAGTCAACTACATTCGAAACAAAATTTATAGAAATAAAAGTTACGAAAGCTACACTAGTTAATTCTAAAATGAGTAAGAAACAGGAAACCTAAGACTAGAAACAAATATTTTTAGCACATAAATTATTAAAGAAAATAAAAGGAGGAGGGTACCAGTCAGGTTAGAACAAGTTTGGCCGGATTTGGGTTTTTTAGGGTTCCGATTCTTAGATATGAAATTGAGGGATTTTGGTGGGGGGTTTTGGAGAAGTTAAAGGTGGTAGGTGATTGATGTAACAACCCGACTGGTCGTTTTGCGTTATCGGACCCCGTTCCCCTAAATGAAACTTCCCATAGCGGCTTATTGTGATTTATGACTTGCAGGGGTGGGTGGTCCGGGATTCGGAAGTGTTTAGAGTGCTATATTAACACTTGGTTCCTTAAGGTTGGCCTTTAAAGCCAAGTTTGACTTTGGTCAACATTGTGGGTAAACGACCTCGGAATTGAGTTTCGTCGATTTCGGTAGCTTCATATGATGATTTCGGACCTGGGCGTATTTTTGGAATGGGTTTCTTATGACCTAGTGGCATTTCGACGCCCAACATTGAAATAAGAAGTTCCTATTGTGGTTTGGGACGCGTTTTTGTGTTATCGAGGTTCGAACGAAATTCTGAGATAGGGATTAGTTCCGTTATGTCATTTATGACTTGCCTGCAAAATTTGGTGTCATTCCTAGTAATATAGGTCGGTTCGGCGCATTGTTAGCGAAGTCAAGAAAACTTAAAGTTCCTAAGTTTGGTTCTAGGGGTTTTGAGGTGTGATTTTGAGTTTTAGCGTTGTTTTGGGTATTCCGAAGGCTCGAGCAAGTCTGTATTATGATTTGGGACTTGTTGGTATATTTGGACAGGGGATCGGGTGGGCCCAGGTGCCTCCCGGACACCACACGAGACCAAAAACTAGCTGAAATAGCTGCTGGTGCACCTGTTCTGGTGTTGACCGCAGGTACGGGTTCCCAGTCACAGGTGCGGGACCGCTACTGCGGTCCAAGCCTCGCAGGTGCGAGACCCAGCGGGCAACCCATTTCTCGCAGGTGCGGACAAAATTCCGCAGGAGCGGAGACGCAGGTGCGGTATCCTCTCCGCAGGTGCGAGCCCAGGCCTCCTCGTCCATTTTCGCAGGTGCGAGCCTTTGCTCGCAGATGCGAGACCGCAGGTGCGGTCCTCGAGCCGCAGGTGCGGAAACACTGTCATACAGTGTGTTTCTTAAATACTGGATTCTTCATTGTTTTCTTCACTCTTTCTTCCATTAAATACTTTGAGAGCTTGGGAAAAGGACTCCATGACCCAATCCCTACAAGGTAAGTAAATTTCATCTCAAGACTTGTTAATGCATGAATTCCTAGTTGAATTTAATCACCTAATTAGTGTAAAATTCAAAAATTGGGTAGTATCATAGGGCTTTCGATAATTTGAGAATTTACCCGTGAATTAGCTATGAAATCAAGTAAAAATAGTATATTAATGATCCTTAGGCTAGGGGTGAGTGTTTCCTTCGAGAATTTTTGGAATCCGAGCATGCGGGCTCGGGGTTGGATTTTAGAATTTTTTCAAGAATGGTGAATTTACTAAATGAGTAGGAGAATTTCCATACTTTGAGCCTAAATTAATGTATTTGTATAACATTTGGCTAGTTTCGAGTCCTCGGATGTAGAGTTTGGAGTTTCGGGCGCGTTCTTGGTCCGAGAGTAAATTCGACACGAGGTGAGTCACATTTCTAACCTTGTAAGAGGTAATTGTCCCCATAGGTGATTATAAATGGTGGTTTTGTCCTTATTTGCAAGGGCTACGCACACACGAAGTGACGAGAGTCCGTGCGCAACTACTATTATGCCTTGTTGGGTAGTTTAGGACTCACAAGCACGCTTTATGTGTTGTATCTGTGATCTTGTATATGGATTAAGTAGTCTAATATCCTCGAATCTCACATGTGAAGGCCTAAGGGGTTATTCTTGAAGTTGATATTTCTAAAATTCTCACACTGTTAATGTGTTCCCTGCTAAATTATCTGGAAATCTCCTTCTAATCATGAATTTATATGGGAACCCGAGTCGCATGGATGATTCGCGAGCGGGGTAGCCCTAATATTATATTAATCCGAGTCTCAGGTGTGATTCCCGAGCGGCGGTGGTATTGGTATTATATTAACTGTGTCGCATGTTCGATTCACGAGCGGGGCAGATAGATGCATCGATGGTTCGGGCCATTCGACCCTCGACAGTGCACATTTACTTTTCACGTCGTAATGACCGTACGTTCATAGCCTGTTATATGTTTGGTAATTTGTGAGAACCGCTGTAATTGTAACTGTAATGACCCGACCGGTTATTTTTCATTATCGGACCCCGTTCCCCTAAATGAAACTTCCCATAGCGGCTTATTATGATTTATGACTTGCGGGGACGGGTGGTCCGGGATTCGGAGGTGTTTAGAGTGCTATAGGAACATTTGGTTCCTAAGGTTGGCTTTTAAGGCCAAGTTTGACTTCGGTCAACATTTTGGGTAAACGACCTCGAAATCGAATTTCACCTGTTCTGGTAGCTTAGTATGATGATTTCGGACCTAGGGGTATGTTTGGAATGGGTTTCTGATGACCCGGGAGCGTTTCGGCGCCCAATATTGAAATAAGAAGTTCCTATTGTGGTTTGGGATGTGTTTTTTTGTTATCGAAGTCCGAACGGAATATCAAGATCGGGAATAGTTCCGTTATGTCATTTATGACTTGGCTGCAAAATTTGGTGTCATTCCGAGTAGTATAGGTCGGTTCGACGCGTTGTTAGCAAAGTCTAGAAAACTTAAAGTTCCTAAGTTTGGTTCTTAGGGTTTTGAGGTGTGATTTTGAGTTTTAGCGTTGTTTTGGGTGTTCCGAAGGCTCGAGCGAGTCCGTATTATGATTTGGGACTTGTTGGTATATATGGACAGGGGCTCGGGTGGGCCCAGGTGCCTCCCGGACACCACACGAGGCCAAAAACCATCTGAAATAGCTGCTGGTGCACCTGTTCTGGTGTGACTGCAGGTGCGGTTGACCAGTCGCAGGTGCGGGACCGCTCATGTGGTCCCAGCCTCGCAGGTACGACCCCCAGTGGTCAGGCCAATTCTCGCAGGTGCGGACAAAATTCCGCAGAAGCAGAGCCGCAGGCGCGGTCTCCACTCCACTGGTGCGGGCCCAGGCTTGCTAGTCCATTTCCACAGGTGCGAGACCGCAGGTGCGGTCCTCGAGCCGCAGGTGCGGAAACACTGTTTAGACAGTGTGTTCTTATACACGGGTTTTAATTCATTTTCCTCATCTTCTTCTTCTTCCTTGGGGTGATTCCCACCATTTTAGAGGAGCAAACGACCTGGTTATTGAAGGTAAGTAAATTCTACTCTAATAATAGCTTCATGCATGAATTACTAGCTTAATTAACTACCTAAATTAGTGAAAAATCAAGAATTGGGTAGTAAGCTAGGGCTTTCGATAATTTGAGAATTTACCCGTGAATTTGCTATGAAATCAAGTAAAAATCGTATATTAATGATCCCTAGGCTTTGGGTGAGTGTTTCCTTCGAGAATCAATGGAATCCGAGCATGCGGGCCCGAGGTCGGATTTTAGATTTTCTTCAAGAATGGTGATTTTGGCTAAGTAATAGGAGAATTCCATGCTTTGAGTATAAATTAATGTATTTGTATAACATTTGCCTAGTTTCGAGTCCTCAGGTGTAGAGTTCGGAGTTTCGGGCGCGTTCTCGGTCCGAGGAGTAAATTCGACACAAGGTGAGCTCCTTTCTAACCCTGTAAGGGGGAATTGTCCCCCTAGGTGATGAGAGTCCGTACGTAGCGACTATTACTATTATGTCTGGGTAGTTAGGCCCACATCATGCCTTGTGTTTTACTTGATATGAACTATATGCTTAATGAATTTACGTTACATGTTGCTTATTTCCCCGAAGTTATGGAATTTGAGAAAAACTTGTAAGAAATTGTTCACTAAAAGGTATTTTCTTTAAAATGGAATAACGTGTGTGCATGACCGCTTCACAATTTACAATTCGCGAGCGGAGTGTGATTCCCCCATTCTTATGGGACGGGTTGTATGCCACGGCGGATTGAGAAATGCACTTTTGGTATGGGCCGTTCGATCCTCGGTAGTGTATAGAGAGGATTGAGAGATGCACTTTTGGTACGGGCCGTTCGATCCTCGGCAGTGCATAGATGTGAGTACTTCGTGGAGAGGTGCACTTTTGGTACGGGCCGTTTGATCCTCGACAGTGCACGGGCATGATTATCTTATGACTCCGACCGGTTGTCCTTACCCTGCATGCATATGATTTATTTGTTACCAAATTCATAGATATTGATCTGACAGATATTTGGGGAAAAGTGAAGTGGTAATTGTTTTATTCATTCCCAGTAACTTGGATTTCACTACTTCACATAATTTGTTTCTTCACTACCTTTACATGCCTACCGTTTCTATTATATTCCGTTAAATTATACTGTTGGACCTTAGTGAGTGTCGTGTCGACCTCTCGTCACTACCTCTTCGAGGTTGGGCGGAATACTCACTGGGTACATATATATATTTATGTACTCATGCTACACTTCTGTACTTAATTATACATGTTCTGAGGCTGGTACATCTGGTTATCCGATCGGAGCTTGACGTATATTTTAGACCTGACTCCATGGTGAGCTGCCTCCCTTGGCGATTCTCAACAGTACTATGGAGTTATCTTTTGCTTATTTCTATCTACTTCTTTCAAACATCAGTACAATTTGTATCATCTTTTGTATATTCTACTAGTTCTCCTGTTGACTTGTGACACTAGTTCCTGGCACACACATGGTAGACTCTATATTTTTGGGACAGTATATATTGGTTCATGATCATCTTGGCTGTATTCACTTAAGTTGGTTAATGTATCCGCTTTTATTTAAATGATCTAAGCTTAAAATTTGGTTAATTGTGGGGTTGGTATGTCAAATAAGAATAATCTCACTAGTAAACAACTTTTGGCTTGCCTGACTCCGGTGTTGGGTGCCATCACGACCGGTGTTGGATTTTGGGTCGTGACAACATGGTATAAGAGCACTAGGTTCACGTAAGTCTCACGAGTCACGGGCAAACCCAGTAGAGTCTTACGGATCGGTACGGAGATGTTTGTACTTATCTTCAGGAGGCTATAGGGTGTTAGGGAACCTCTCTTTGTTCTTATTCTATCGTGAAATCAATGATTTACTAAATTCATTCTTCTATTCTCTCACATATGGTAAGGACGCGTGCATCTGATGTTCCAGACCCGGGAAGGGCCGCTACCCCCGCTGTCCAATGTCGCGGCAGAAGCCGAGGGAGGGCACCAGCCCATGGTAGGGGACGAGGGCGTGCCACAGCTATTTCGGTCCCGCCATCAGAGGACCCTATCATAGAGGAGCAGGATGAGGTACCTCCAGCAGATCCTGCACCAGTAGACTTTATGACGGTACCAGGCTTCCAGGCAGTCATGGGCCGTATGATGAGATTTATGGACACTATGTCTCAGGCTGATTTATTTCCAGCAGATCCTTCCACTTCTCAGGAGGGAGGGGGAGTCCAGACCCCTACTGCCCAGGATGCAGGACAGACAGCAGCATTACATCATACCCCGGGTACACTGCCTGTGGGTGGGGTCCAGCCTGTTGCAGCACCACCTGAGCCTAGACCAGTTGCGGATGGTGATCCGCTGAAGTTATTTGATAGATGGACCCAATTGCACCCTCCAGTCTTTGGGGGTGAGCGAGGAAAGGACGCCCAGGATTTTGTGGATAGGTATAGGGACAGACTGCACAACATGAGGATACTAGAGTCCCATGGAGTGGATTTCACTACCTTCCAGTTGGAGGGCAGGGCTCGTAGGTGGTGGAGTCCTATATTTTCAGCAGGCCAGCAGATTCTCCTCCTGTCACTTGGGAGCATTTCATGCAGATGTTTTTGGATAGATATATCCCACCCTCTGAGAGGGAAGAGCCACGATATCAGTTTGAGCGGCTAGAGCAGGGGAAGATGTCAGTGATAGATTATGAGGCCAAATTTTCAGAGTTGTCTCGCCATGCACTCATGATACTACCTACTGATGTAGAGAGGGTGTGGAGATATGTGGCTGGGTTGCACCCAGGTATTAGGGCCACCATGTCCCGAGAGGTGGAGATGGGTACTCCTTATCAGCTCGTGGTGGAGATTGCTCGCATGATCGAGGGGTATCGGTCGAGGAGCAGGGAGTAGGGACAGTAGGATAAGAGGTCTAGATTCTCTAGAGATTTCAGAGGTGCCCCAGCTAGGGGCAGGGGTCAGTATAGTAGTGGTCAGCTCAGTAAGCCTTTATATTCAGCACCTCCACCACCTCCTCGAGGTGTTCCAGCGAGGCCTCATTTCAGCGCCATGCCAGAGCGTTCCTACCGTCCTCCAGTCATTCAGAGTTCACACAGTGGTTATCCCAGTCATCCGAGATACTCCGGCCTTTATTTCAGTGCTATGCCTGAGGGCTCTCACTGCCCTCCGGCCATTCAGGGTTCTTCTTCGGGGCAACATACTATTCTACATGGGAGTTTTTACCAGTGTGGAGAGCCAAGTCATATGAGGAGGCAGTGTACCAGGTTTCGGGGCAAGGCCGTGCAACAGGGTTATCAGCTGATGGGTATGGCACCAACAGCCCGGCCACCTAGAGGTGGAGGGCAGGTCGGCAGGGATTGTCCTAGAGGTGGAGGCCAGTCAGGGGGAGGTCAGGCAGCTCCTATTCACTCTGGTGGAGCTCAGTCTTCCGGTACTCCAGCCAGATTCTATGCCATTCTGGCCAGATCAGATGCAGTGGCCTCAGACGCTGGGATCACATGTATTATTACAGTATGTAGTAGAGAGGCATCGGTGTTATTTGATCCAGGATCCACTTATTCCTATGTTTCGGTCTTAGTTTGCTCATTTTCTGAATGTCCCTCGTGAGTCCTTGGGTTCACCTATTTATGTGTCCTCTCCCGTGGGCGATTCTGTGGTTGTAGACCTGATTTTCCGGTCCTGTGTGATTCCATTTGTGGGTTCGAGACTTGAGCGGATCTCTTATTGCTCGACATGGTTGATTTTGAGATTATTTTAGGCATGTATTGGCTATCTCCTTATCATGCCGTGCTAGATTTCCATGCCAAGACAGTTACTTTAGCCATGCCCGAGTCGCCTAGGCTGGAGTGGAGAGGTTCCTCAGTTAGTACATCCAGCCTGGTTATTTCATTCTTGAAGGCTCGACATATGGTCGAGAAGGGTTGTCTGGCCTATTTTGCTTATGTGTGGGACACCACCGCTGATTGATTCAGTGCCAGTTGTTCGAGAGTTTGCTGATGTATTTCCTTCGGATCTTCTGGGCATGCCTCAGGATCGTAGTATTTATTTCTACATTGATTTAGCCCCAGACACCCAGCCTATATCTATTCCTCCGTACCGTATGGCTCGGAAAAAGTTGAAGGAGTTGAAGGATCATTTTGAGGAGTTGTTAGCTAAAGGGTTCATCAGACCGAGTGTATCGCTGTGGGGTGCTCCACTTCTATTTGTGAAGAAGAAGGATGGGTCTATGCGGATGTGTATTGATTAGCGCCAATTGAACAATGTTACCATTAAGAGCAAGTATCCTTTGCCGCGCATCGATAATTTGTTTGACCAGTTGCAGGGTGCTCGCGTGTTTTCTAAGATTGATTTGAGATCGGGGTATCATCAGTTGAGGATTCAGGCTTCAGATGTTCCCAAGACTGCTTTTCGTACAAGATATGGCCATTATGAGTTCCTGGTGATGTCCTTTGGTTTGACTAATGCTCCAGCGGCATTCATGGACTTTGTGAATAGAGTGTTTCGGCCGTATATAGATTCCTTTGTCATTGTCTTCGTTGATGACATTTTGATTTACTCCCGTAGCCTGGGGGAGCACGAGTAGCATCTGAGAGTTGTGCTCCAGACTTTGCGGGAATAGAAACTATATGCTAAGTTCTCCAAGTGTGAGTTTTGGTTGCATTCCGTGGCATTCTTGGGACATGTGGTATCCGGAGAGGGTATCAAGGTTGATACTCAGAATATCGAGGCAGTTCAGAGTTGGTCGCGTCCTACTTCAGCTACAGAGATCAACAGCTTTTTGGGCCTAGCATGCTATTATCGTCGATTTGTGGAGGGGTTCTCTTCTATTGCAGCTCAATTGACTATATTGACTTAGAAGAATGCCCCTTTTCGATGGTCTGACGAGTGTGAGGAGAGCTTTTAGAAGCTCAAGACAGCATTGACCTCAACACCGGTTCTAGTATTGCCTTCCTGTTCTGGGATGTATACAGTATATTGCGACGCTTTGCGCGTTGGCTTGGGGTGTGTATTGATGCAGGAGAGGAGAGTTATTCCTTATGCTTCGCGCCAGCTGAAGGTTCATGAGAAGAATTACCCTGTGCACGACTTGGAGTTGGCGACGATTGTTCATGCTCTTAAGATTTGGAGGTACTACTTGTATGGAGTGTCCTGTGAGGTTTATACAGACCACCGTAGCTTGCAGCACTTGTTCAAGCAAAAGGATCTTAATTTGAGGCAGTGCAGATGGCTTGAGTTGTTGAAAGATTATGATCTCACCATTCTTTATCACCCAGTCAAGGAAAATATGGTAGCAGATGCTTTGAACAGGAAGGCGGAGAGTATGGGTAGCTTGGCTTCTATTGCAGCAGATGAGAGACCTCTAGCCTTGGACATTCAGTCCTTGGTCAATCTCCTGGTGAGATTAGACCTTTCAGAGCCTCATCGAGTTTTAGCACATGTGGTTGCTCAGTCTTCGTTATTGAGGGAGATTAAGGCCCGACAGTTCTATGACCCGTGCTTAGCAGAGCTTCGGGAGACAGTTGTTCAGGGTAGGGCCAAGGAGGCTACTATTGGCGAGGATGGTGTTCTGAGACTTCAGGGCCGCTTTTGTGTTCCTAATGTTGATTTCCTGAGGGAGAGGATTCTAGAGGAGGCACACAATTCTCGGTATTCTGTTCATCCTGGTGCTACGAAGATGTATCGTGACTTGAAGCAGCATTAATGGTGGAGGAAGATGAGGAAGGACATGGTGGAGTATGTGACTAGGTGTCTTAATTGTCAGCAGGTGAAGTATGAGCACCAGAGGCCAGGAGGCCTACTTCAGCAGATGCCCATTCCTGAGTGAAAATGTGAGCGCATCACAACGGACTTCGTGGTTGGGTTGCCTCGGACCTTGCGGAAGCTTGACGCAGTTTGGGTCATTGTGGATAGATTGACCAAATCGACGCATTTCATTTCGGTGGCTACTACTTATAGTTCTGAGAGGTTGGCCAAGATCTACATTCGGGAGATAGTCCGATTGCATGGTGTGCCGGTGTCCATTATATCAGATCGAGGTCCTTAGTTCACCTCGCACTTCTGGAGAGCATTGCATAGTGAGATGGGTACCCAGATAGATCTCAGCACGACATTCACCCTCAGACTGATGGTCAGTCGGAGCGTACCGTTCAGATATTGGAGGACATGCTCAGGGCATGTGTGATTGACTTTGGAGGTCTGTGGGACCAGTTCTTGCCTTTGGCCGAGTTTGCTTACAATAATAATTATTAGTCCAGCATTAAGATGGAACCATTTGAGGCTTTGTATGGTCGGCGATGTTGTTCTCCTATCGGGTGGTTTGATCCTGACGAGGCTAAATTATATGGCACCGACCTGGTGACGGATGCTTTGGAGAGGGTGAAGTTGATTCAGGAGAGGCTCCGCACAGCACAGTCCAGACAGAAGAGTTACGCGGATCAGAGGGTGCGTGATGTATCATCTATGGAGGGAGATAGGGTCCTGTTGAAAGTATCGCCTATGAAGGGTATTATGAGGTTTGGGAAGAAGGGCAAGCTGAGCCCGAGGTTTATAGGCCCCTTCGAGGTGTTGAGGCGAGTTGGGGAGGTTACTTATAAGCTGGCCTTGCCTCCCAGTTTATCAGGAGTTCATCCAGTTTTTCATGTATCCATGCTCCGGAGGTACCACGCCGACATCTCTCACATGGTTGATTGTAGCACTATTCAGTTGGGTGAGAGGTTGGGAAACGAGGAGGAGCTAGTTGCTATTAATTGATACACAGGACCGCCAGTTGAGGTCCAAGAGAGTTTCTGCCGTAAGGGTCCAGTGGAAGGGCCAACCAGTTGAGGAGGCGGCCTTGGAGTCTGAGGAGGACGTGCAGAGCAAATATCAACACATACTCAGCACTTCAAGTATGATTCTAGACCCGTTCGAGGACGAACGTTTGTTTAAGAGGTGGAGAATGTACTGACCCGACCGGTCGTTTTGCGTTATTGGACCCCGTTCCCCTAAATGAAACTTCCCATAGCGGCTTATTATGATTTATAACTTGCGGGGACTGGTGGTCCGGGATTCGAATGTGTTTAGGGTGCTATAGGAACATTTGGTTCCTTAAGGTTGGCCTTTAAGGCCAAGTTTGACTTCGGTCAACATTTTGGGTAAACGACCTCGGAATCAAGTTTTGTCGGTTCTGGTAGCTTCGTATGATGATTTCGGACCTGCGCGTATGTTCGGAATGGGTTTCCTATGACCCGGGAGTGTTTCGGCACCCAATATTGAAATAAGAAGTTCCTTAAGTTCCTATTATAGTTTGGGATGTATTTTTGTGTTATCGAGGTCTGAACGAAATTCCGAGACCGAAAATAGTTCCGTTATGTCATTTACGACTTGCCTGCAAAATTTTGTGTCATTCCGAGTAGTATAGGTCGGTTCGGCACGTTGTTAGCGAAGTCTAGAAAACTTAAAGTTTCTAAGTTTGGTTCTTGGGGTTTTGAGTTTAAGTGTTGTTTTGGGTATTCCGAAGGCTCGAGCGAGTCCGTATTATGATTTGGGACTTGTTGGTATATTTGGACGGGAGCTCGGGTGGGCCCAGGTGCCTCCCGGACACCACACGAGGCCAAAAACTAGTTGAAATAGCTGCTGGTGCACCTGTTCTGGTGTGACCGCAGGTGCGGTTGACCAGTCGCAGGTGCGGGACCGTTCCTGCGGTCCCAGCCTCGCAGGTGCGACCCCCAGTGGTCAGGCCAATTCTCGCAGGTGTGGACAAAATTCTGCAGGAGCAGAGCTGCAGGTACGAGCCCAGGCTTCCTAGTCCATTTTCGTATGTGCGAGCCTTTGCTCGCAGGTGCGAGACCGCAGGTAAAGTTCTCGAGCCGCAGGTGCGTAAACACTGTTCAGACAGTATGTTTTTATACACAGGTTTTAATTAATTTTCCTCATCTTCTTCTTCTTCCTTGGGGCGATTTCCACCATTTTAGAGGAGTAAACGACCTGGTTATTGAAGGTAAGTAAATTCTACTCTAATATTAGCTTCATGCATGGATTGCTAGCTTAATTAGCTACCTAAATTAGTGAAAAATCAAGAATTGGGTAGTAACCTAGGGCTTTCGATAATTTGAGAATTTACCCATGAATTTGCTATGAAATCAAGTAAAAATCGTATATTAATGATCCCTAGGCTTTGGTGAGTGTTTCCTTCGAGAATCAATGGAATCCGAGCATGCGGGCCCGGTGTCGGGTTTTAGATTTTCTTCAAGAATGGTGAATTTGGCTAAATAATAGGAGAATTCCATGCTTTGAGTATAAATTAATGTATTTGTATAACATTTGGCTAGTTTCGAGTGCTCGGGTGTAGAGTTTGGAGTTTCGGGCACGTTCTCGATCCGGGGAGTAAATTCGACGCAAGGTGAGTCTTCTTTCTAACCTTGTAAGGGGGAATTGTCCCCCTAGGTGATTTAAATGCTATATGTGATAAATGGTGGGGGCTACGTACGTACAAAGTGATGAGAGTCCGTACGTAGCGACTATTACTATTATGTCCGGGTAGTTAGTCCCACATCATGCCTAGTGTTTTACTTGATACGAACTATATTCTTAATGAATTTATGTTACATGTTTCTTATTTCCCTGAAGTTGTGGAATTTGAGAAAAATTTGTAAGAAATTGATCACTAAAAGGTATTTTCTTTAAAAAGGAATAACGTGTGTGCATGTGACCGCTTCGCAATTTTCATTCCGCGAGTGAAGTGTGATTACTCCACTCTTATGGGAATGGGCCGTATGTCACAGCGGATTGAGAAATGCACTTTTGGTACGGGCCGTTGGATCCTCGGTAGTGTATAGAGAGGATTGAGAGATGCACTTTTTGTACGAGCCGTTCGATCCTCGGCAGTGCATAGATGTGAGTACTTTGTGGAGAGGTGCACTTTTGGTACGGGCCGTTTGATCCTCGGCAGCGCACGGGCATGACTATCTTATGACTCCGTCCGGTTGTCCTTACTGTGCATGCGTATGATTTATTTGTTACCAAATTCATGGATATTGATCTGACAGATATTTGGGAAAAAGTGAAGTGGTAATTGTTTTATTCATTCGCAGTATTCTTCTTGGATTTCAGTACTTTACATATATTTGTTGCTTCACTACCTTTACATGCCTACCGTTTCTATTATATTCCATTAAATTATACTGTTGGACCTTAGTGAGTGTCATGTAGACCTCTTGTCACTACCTCTTCGAGGTTAGGCGGGATACTCACTAGGTACATATATATTTATGTACTCATGCTACACTTCTGTACTTAATTGTACAGGTTCTGAGGCTGGTACATCTGGTTATCCGACCGGATCATGACGTATATTCTGGACTTGAATCCACAATGAGCTGCCTCCCTTGGCGATTCTCAGCAGTACTATGGAGTTATCTGTTGCTTATTTCTTTCTACTTCTTTCAGACAACAGTACAGTTTGTATCATCTTTTGTATATTCTACTAGTTCGCATGTTGACTTGTGACACTAGTTCCTGGCACACACATTGTAGACTCTATATTTTTGGGACTGTATATATTTGTTCATGATCACCGTGGCTGTATTTACTTAAGTTGGTTAATGTATCCGCTTTTATTTAAACGATCTAAGCTTAAAATTTGGGTAATTGTGGGGCTGGTATGTCAAATAAGAATAATCTCACTAGTAAACAACTTTTGGCTTGCCTGACTCCGATGTTGGGCGCCATCACGACCGGTGTTGGATTTTGGGTCGTGATAGTAACTGTTGATTTTATGAAAATAAAGAAGGTTAAATAGCTTGTATGCCATGGAAAAGGATGGCGCGAGGGTACTAGAGACTGTTATTTGATGCTCATTTCCTTATTACTGTTCATTATTGCTATTACTGGTTAGCCTGTACTTATTCCACATTATCTGACCCTAGTAAGTATCACGTAGACCTCTCGTCACTACTTCTTCGAGGTTAGGCGGGATATTCACTGGGTACATATTTGTTTATGTACTCATACTACGCTTCTGTATTTAATTGTACAGGTTTTGAGGCTGGTGCATCTGGTTATTCAACCGGAGCTTGACCCTGGGGGTATATTCTGGACCTGACTCCACGGTGAGCTGCCTCCCTTGGCGATTCTCAAGAGCACTATGGAGTTATCTTTTGTTTATTTATGTCTACTTCTTTCAGACAACAGTACAGTTTGTATCATCTTTTGTATATTCTACTAGTTCGCCTGTAGACTTGTGACACTAGTTCCTGGCACACACATAGTAGACTCTATATTTTGGGACTGTATATATATTGGTTCATGATCCTTGTGGTTGTATTTACTTAAGTTGGTTAATTTATCCGCTTTTACTTAAATTATCTAAGCTTAAAATTTGGTAAGTGTGGGGTTGATATGTCAATTAAGGGTAATCTCACTAGTAAACAACTGTTGGCTTGCCTGACTCCGATGTTTGGCGCCATCACAACCTGTATTGGGATTTTGGGTCGTGACAATTGAGGGGAGGGAGAGGAGTGTCCAGTAAAATTTTGAGGCAGTTTGGAGTGGTTCCGCCTCTGATGAGCGATTTTTGGGCGGCAGAGTAAGGTGGTCGGCGGCGAAGAGTGAGAGAGGGTGAAGAGAGAGACAGAGAGACGAGGGGGTTAGGGTAGACGAGTTTGAGGGGGGTGGTAGGGGGTTAGGACATATATATATATATATATATATTTAATGAACGGTTAGTTCCTAGCTGTTAGATCTAGGAAGATCAACGGCTGGGATTAAACCAGCCTTAAACAGGGTCGTTTGGGGTGGTCTAGTCGGGAGCGATTTTGCCGATTTATCGAGGGGCTCAACTATGGTATTAGATGTAGCATGGCTAGGGAGCTGGAGAAAGATACTCCATATCAGCAGGTGGATGAGAATACATTGAGGTTGGAGGGCATGTGAGGCCATGAGAAAGATGATAGGGAGGCAAATAGGCCTCTAGGTACTGGAGGATTTAGTGGTGGTCACGCTGAGCCGTCCAATTCATTCAGCACTTCCAGCTTCTAGTGGTTCTACGGTTGTTCCCAAGTCTCAGGTTGCACACTTTGCCCAACCATTTTCTAGTGCACCTCTTATACGGGGTGCCTTCAACGGTGAATCTAGCCGACCAGGACTGAGGCAGTCTCAGGCGCCACGTCTTCTGAGAGCTTGCTTTGAGTGTGGTGATATCTGCCACATAGTTAAAGACTTCCCCTGACTCAGGAGGGGTGCACCTTCACAGGTTACTCAGGCTCCACCAATTCTTTCAGGTGCACATACTTCCCATGCTATGGTTGGTGCCCCAACTTCCGCTCCACCCGCACAACCAGCTAAGGGTGGGGGACGGGCGGGTAGAGGTCTCCCTAGAGGGGGAGGGTAGGCCAGATTGTATGCTTTTTCGGTAGGACGAAGGTTGTTGCTTCTGACTCAGTCATTACAAGTATGGTTCCATTTTGCCATAGAGATGCACCAACCTTATTTGACCCGTGATCCACTTATTCATATGTGTCATCTTACTTTACTCCGTATTTGGATGTATCTTGTGATCTTTGAGTTATTGTGTTTATGCGTCCATGCCTGTAAGAGATTCTATTGTTATGGACCATGTGTGTCCATCATGTTTAGTTGTTATTGGTAGTTTTGAGACTAGAGTTGATCTATTGTTACTTAGTATGGTAGATTTTGATGTTATCTTGGGCATGGACTGGTTGTCTCCCTATCATGCTATTCCAGATTGTCACACCAAGAATGGGACGCTGGCTATGGCAGGTTTACCACGATTAGAGTAGAGGAGTGCGTTGGATTATGTTCCTAGAAGAGTTGTGTCATTTCTAAAGGTTCAGCAAATGGTTGAGAAGTGATGTGATGCTTATCTAGCCTTCGTGAGGGATATTTGTGCTGATAGTCCTACTGCTGAGTCAGTTCCGATAGTGCGAGACTTTCCAGATGTATTTCTAGAGGATCTTCCGGGCATATGATCTCCTATACTTTCACACCTCAATTCAAGGTTATGAAACAATCGCATGCAATGATAGTACCCAACAAGAGTCGGGGTCGAATTCTGCAGGGAGCTATATATGGGAGTTAAGAGTATATATTGTAGTGTGTGAGTTTGACTATCTCAATTTACACTTCCACAAATTGGGGTTATTTTTAGGTCTAATTGAAAACTAAAAATTGCAAGTTGAGAAATAAAACAAAGAGAATGTTTTTGTTGTTTTTCAAGTGTTGTAAAAAGCCTAGGGCTATGACCTTCACCTAGGTGTTTTCCTAATGGGATATGAACCTTAATGCTTGTTTTAATGATTGGGGTGTATTATAGCTATCAACTCTCAACTACCCACTTAATACCTCTTGGTCAGAGAGTGATTTTGCCCAATTTGGTTTTCTCAAGTCCAAATGGGTATTGCACAAAACGATTGTTTAAAGCTCAAGTCAGATTATTACTATCTCTAGGTTGACCCCTTTAATTGGGCTTATCAATCTCTCGATTGACCCAATTCTTGTTGGCCAAGTTTTCCTAGACTAAACGGTTGTTAGGACTGGAAGTCTATGGCTGCATAATACTGATATGCGGCTGCCATGTCACTCTTTCTGCGGTCCACACTTTTACATGTACGACCGCACTTCATCTTCTACGGTCTGTGATTTTACTGCTGCGGCCGCACAACTCCTGTGCGGTCCGCACTTTTGATGGACATGGAATGCATATTCTCTGAACTTTTCTCCTTGCCCAGATTTTGCGGCCGCACAATTCATGTGCGGACCGCACTTTGCACCAAACTCTGTTGGCTTTTCGTTCATCATCTGCGACTGCAGATGATATTCTGCGGTCCGCACTTTTGAGCTTCTATGACTTTTATGTCCTTGAGTTCAGATTACTCCTTTTTGAGTTGGATTTCATCTCGGGAGTTCATCTTCCATTATTCCTGTAATTAAGTACATTTTATCTGTTTTCAGGAACAGAATTAAATGCTTTTGGACTAAACCAAAAGCAAAAGGGTGCTAATAAGTAGTCAAAATCCCCACTTATCAACTCCCCCAAACTTAAGTTTTTGCTTGTCCTCAAGAAAGTAAATTAGTTCCCACCTCCACAAGTTAAGGACCATTCCAGCTAACCAAAGGTGATTCATTCACATATCAATTGGGACCAACAATTACCCACACCACTTATGAATTATCAACAAGGCAACAAGTTAAACTTTTATGCACAAATAGTTCTAATGTGACACTTGAGCATCAAGAGTTGACTTTACTCATCAAGGAAGCTCGCTATTTCATGTAGTTCATTATAGATTCCAAACTCCTCCTCCTCTTCTCTCCGTTTGCCTATCTTACTTAAGAATTTTAGCACTCAATCCAAAGATTTGTGAAAGGTTCACTCATCTCTCTCAAAAGAACGTTGCAAGTACGACTTTAAGTACCATAGGCTTTCCCTCATGTAGATCACCACTAATTTAAGATCACTCGACTTTAAATCATGCAGGTGATTTTTCGAAATGCAATGAAGGCTTTTGGATGAACGTTGGATATGCTATGATAGAGCGGGTTCATCTTTTCTTAAACACTCTATTTTATGTTCTCGACTCATGATTTGCCAGTTCTTCAAGGCATTTTCTTTTCCTTAGGGGAACTAGAGAGACTTAACATCTCTTTCTTGATCATGACATTCATTTTCTCCCTCTTTGATTTCGCCATGCTTTGCATTATTACTTTTCTTTGAATCCCTTTAGCTTTTCAACTTATTCACTTTCTTTTTTGCATTTTATTTTTGTTCTTTCCTTTTCTTGACTTTCCTTCTCATCATTTTTTTCTCTTTTTGTGCCTTGATACCTCTTTAAACTTCCTCGTCTCTCCCACAAACTTACGTTTTAGCCAATTGTTTCACAAGAGTGTTAAACAAATCTCGAGTGCCAAGAGAGGGTCACGACAAAAAGGCTTGTAACATGGTTATCAAATGATAAAGGTTCAAGTCTCAAATGGGTTGACTAGGGAAAACAACAATGGTGGGCAATGGATAACTTCAAGCGGGTCAAGGAGAGACTACAATTACTTCTCAAGCCAAGAAAAACTCAAAATTTCGCCTAGAAACACATTCAGGGTATATTCTAGACCATTCGCACGGGTACATGGACTTCCAACAAAAATATCTCACCTCTCACGTAGAAGGATTAGTAAAGAGGATAGAGTCGAGGGCCCACAACGATCATTTTCAAGATTGAAAATCACTATGGTTCGATTAAACCACTCGATGATTTCCTAAGTCAACACAAGAGTCACAAGGTCACTAACTAGAGCAAACCTTGTTTTTAACCATAAGCACTTAGTTAAGTGTGGTGGTACCATGTGAAGCATGTTTGACTCTTCGATCATGACTCAATTAGGTTTTTTTATTCATTACTACTATTAATATTACCTAAACACCAAAAACGTACTCAATCCCCGAAGAAGGTTGTCACGCCATCCATCGTTGGAAAGAGCCACCCGATTCAATCAAAACTACCTTTGGAAAGAATCGTGGCATTAAGAAAATCAAAGGTTTCTTATCCACTAAAACATAAAAAGAAGCTACCAATTCAAAAAGAAAACAAACATAAAGATAAAAAAGCTATAAAGAAAAAAACTATTGAAAGCATAATGCATATACATAATGAGAGAGAAGAAAGAATATATACATAATAATAAGTTAATTACATGACAAATGTGTCAAAGCATCAAAATACAGAATCATTAAAATATGTCAAAGAAACTCCACCCCCCGAATAAAAATAAGCATTAGGGACAATGCTTAACAAAATAAGATTAAAGGAAGGGTAAGAGTGAAAAAAACTCCCTATGGATCTGCGACCATCTCTGTGTCCCCAACAGTGGCACTGACCTCAGCCTCATCCAATTGGATCTCATCGTCCTCAAGTCTGGGAGTGGCCAGGTTGGTGAACATCTAACGTACTGCCTCGGCAGTGTTAGCATCAATATCGGGCTCCTCAGGCTGGCCAGCTACTACTGAAGGTGGTGTGGGTCAATCGGCATATCAAACGGAATGTCTCCGGCTGATGCAAGCTTGAAACATTGTCGCTGGAGCTTGTACACTAAATTTTTGGAGGCCTGGGACTTACGCATCTTCTTCACTTCGTTTCCCAGCTCCTATATGACTGGCCCATGCTATACTAGAGTGGCCATTATCGTGTTCTGATTTTCCATGAGCTTCTTCAAGGTTTCTTGAACTCTGGGGGGAATCTGGGGTGCCAGAATGGATGACTGTGCCGCAACGTGACTGGATATGTCAGACAGCTTTACAGTAGCTGTTTGCATCCAGTTGTTGAGGCTTGCTAGTGTCTGGGAAACTGATAAGTGGGAATTTTGACTACATATTAGCACCTTTTTACTTTCATTTTAGTCCAAAAGTGTTTAATTGTGTTCTCGAAAATTGATACAATATGCTTAATTGCAGGAATGGTGGAAAATGAGCCTCAAAGATGAAATCCGATTGAAGAAGGAGTAATTTGAACCAAGGACAAAAAACATGCACAAAGTCTCTAAAGTGCGGACCGCAGGTTATCATCTGCGGTCGCAGATTGTAAAGAGAATCCAGTAGAGACTTATGAGAAGTGCGGTCCGCACAAAAAAAGTGTGGCCACAGAAGCAAGTTAAGTTCGAAGGTTTAGAGTACATGCAACTCAAGTTCCATAGAAGTGCGGACTGCAAAATTATTGTGCGGCCGTAGAAGATCAGCTTTGCGACCACAGTTGCATTTGTGCAGTCCGCAAAAGAGCCATGTGCGACTGCACTCAGAAGTGTGCGGACGGTAGAAATAGAGAGATGTGACTGTGGCTCAGAATTGTGCTGACGCAAAATACCAATCCTCTCAAGATGAAGAGAAGTGCGGACCGTAAATGGAATTGTGTGGTCACAGAACCTCCGAAAAGGTCAATTTTGTCTAAAAATTCCAGCACTGTTGTCACGACCCAAAATCCCTAAGGTCCTGATGGCGCCGGTCATCATTTTCAAGCAAGCCAATCACTAATTAATTGAAATAATTTTCCTGTTTTAACATTTATGAAGAAGCATTTCCTTTCACTTTATTACATATTAACTAAATAAAATCCGTCAAGTAAAGCAATAGTTTAAATATTACACTTTAGCAAATATATCCCGACACATCCCGGAACGGGGTGTCACAAGTACATGAGCAATTTCTAAGAATTTATACAATCATCACAAAGCATGTCCGAAATACAAATAGGAGAAAGGAATATAAACTGAAAGTAAATATAGTACGAGGGAGACTCTGTCAGCTGCGGATCGCCTCCGGATGATGCAGCTCGCCTAAGTCTCCAAATCCTCCACATTGCTATGAGAGTACCTGTGCAATAAAATACACAACAAGAGTAGCATGAGTACAAAAACAACGTGTACTCAGTAAGTCGCCCGCCTAACCTCAGAGAGGTAGCGACGAGAGGTCGAATTAGACACTCACTAAGGGCCAACAAATTAATTAACAGCATATGATGAACACGGTAGGCATGTGAATGTAGTAAAGAAACAATATATATAAGGCACTGAAATCCAAGTAAATACTGGGAATAAACTAACAGTTACCACTTCCTTATTTTTCCCCAAATATTTTAAATAAACAATTTCCTCTTTATTTTCCCCCAAATAACCTTGTCACTTTTTAAAATCCATGAAAATCATTTAACAATTTAGCATGCCCATACGGGATAAGGACAACCAGCCTGAGCCATCATAATAATCAACTCTGTGCACTGCCGAGGATCGAACGGCCCGTCCCATAAGTGCACCTCTCAATATAATAATCATGTCTATGCACTACCGAGGATTGAACGACCCGTACCAAAAGTGCATCTCTCAATAGAATAATCATCTCTGGGCACTGCCGAGGATCGAACGGCCCGTCCCATAAGTGCACCTCTCAATATAATAATCATGTCTATGCACTACCGAGGATTGAACGACCCGTACCAAAAGTGCATTTTAAATCCGCCGTGGCGTACGGCCCGCTCCCATGAGAGTGGGGGAAATAACACTTCGCTCGTGGAATGTAAATTGCGAAGCGGTCACATGCAGACATGCACAATCAACAATCCACCCCGAGTACGCCGGGAACACAAATACTCAAGTAAATGACCGATTTCTCTTTTAAAAAATACAAAATAGTAGTTAAATCCTTTTTTGAAATTCACTTGCCAAGTTTTTATAATGTTTAATAATACAACCTTATTTGGAAATACAATTGCCCGCGAAGGAAAACCAAATCTCTTTTTAGATGATTAAGAAAATAAACTCTAGTCTTCCTTAGTCATTCGATTACAATTTCGATTATATTAGCAGTCTAATATTGCAGACAAGATCACACGTACAACAGGTAAGGGATGCTAGTGGGTCCTAGGCTACCCGGACATGGCATAATAGTAGTTACGCACGGACTCCCGTCACCTCGTGCGTACGTAGACCCGCAGATAGTAACACATACTTAATTAGTTCACCTAGGGGGATAATTCCCTCTCACAAAGTTAGAAAGAAGACTTACCTCGCTCCGAAGTCCCATAACCGGCTTCCAAGACTTTCCGGCGACTTCCATGGATGCACAACGTCCCAAAACTACAAAATAACGGGCAAAGCAATGAAAATTCGTACTAATACTTCCAACAAATTCAAATTATATACTTTCCCAACTTCGCTTGGTGAAATGACCAAAATGCCCTCGGGCCCACATGCCCGGAACCCGAAATTTCTCGAAGATACATTCTACCCATAGCTTTACTAGATCAATTATACGATTTACTCAAATATTCATGCTCAATTCATGGCTAAATTCCAATTTACCAAATTTCTAGGTTTTCTTCAACATTCCCAAATTTTTCTCAATTTCCCATACCAAATCTATGTAATAATCTTGTATTTAATTTAGAAACGTGAAGAAATTACTTACCTTGCGATCCTTGACGAAATCCTCTCCTTGAAGCCCCTCAAAATCGCCCATATCATATGAAAATATATGGAGAAAGGTCCAAATTCTCGCTTAAAAACAATCTGCCTAGGCCTATTTCTGCACCTGCGGTCCCCTTGTCGCACCAACACTTCCGCAGGTGCGCCCAAATCTCCCGCACCTGTGGCCTCCTTGGCTTCAACCCAATTTTGCACCTGCGGTGCCCTTAGCCGCACCTGCGGCCAAAGCCTCGCAGGTGCGGTCACACTAGATGACAGCAACCTTCAGCCTTCTTCAACTTCAATATTGATCCGTTAACCACCCGGAATCCACCCGAGGTCCCCGGGACCCCGTCCAATTGTACCAACCTGTTCTAAAACATAATGCGGACTTGCTCGAGGCCTCAAATCACATCAAACAACATCAAAACCACGAATCGCACTCAAATCCCAACTTTATGAACTTAGAAATTTCAAACTTCTATATCCGATGCCGAAACCTATTAAATCAAGTTCGATTGACCTCAAATTTTGCACACAAGTCATATTTGACATTGTGGACATGCTCCAACTTTCGGAATCACATTCCGACCCGATATCAAAATTTCCACTTCCGGTCGGATTCTTCAAAACCCCTTCAAATTTCTATCTTTAGCCAAATGACTCCAAAATGGCCTACGGACATCTAAATTCACTTCCGATCGCGCTCCCAACTACAGAATCACCATACGAAGCTATTCCCAGACTCGGAATCCCAAACGGACATGAACATCACTGAAATGCGCTTCAAGTAAAACTTAGGGAATTCCTTCAAAAATGCTGACTTCCCCATTATACGCCGAAACGCTCCCAGGTTATCCAAAACACGATCCGGACATACCCCCAAGTCCGAAATCATCATACGAAGCTGCTGGAATCTTCAAATCCTGATTCAGAGGTCGTTTACTCAAAATTCCAACCTTAGTTGATTCTTCCAACTTAAGGCTTCTGAAATGAGACTTCTCTTTCCAAATCAACTCTAAACTTCCCGAAATTCAATTCTGACCACGCCTACAAGTTATAATACATGAAATGGAGCTGCTCATGACTTCAAACCGCTGAACGACGCGCTAGAGCTCAAAATGACCGGTCGGGTCGTTACATTCTCCCCCACTTAAACCGACGTTCGTCCTCGAATGTTCTAAGAACTACTCTGGAGTTATCTAAAATCACTGTTTAACACCTCGAGCACCTGCCCGTGCTAGCATAACCCAGTTGAGTACATTAGCTTGATCAAATATGAAGATTTCTTTTTTTTTTCATCCATATAATAAGCTCAAAACCTAGTTCCAATACCTGAAATTTTCTCTACCAGGCCTAGTTCCAATGTATAAACACTGTATCGACTACCACACATAATACCAGAACATGACTGCATACCTTTGCTGAATTAGCACCATGCACCGCAAGATTCATCATCTAACCATAATGATGTTCCCTGAATCTTAATAGCCAAAATTCCACGAATTTGATGCTCCCAATGCACCTCATGATATATATATACATACATCCTGCTATAATACTGACGATACCACCACAGCAGAGGAGATGTGTAGAAATCCATAACCAACTGCAGAGTTAACAAATCATTGAATATCTCATCTTGACTAGAATCATCGCCTCATTATGAACCTGAATAATGGTATTTGTCATTAATATACACTTCACATAACCTTATCGCACTGATCCCTGATCTGATAATCTCGTCTCACCCAGTATGAAATGCTCAGACAACAAATCACCCAAAACATGACCAACAACCTCACATGATACCACATCGTGCCAATAGGCCATAACTCGAACATGATAAATAAGAAATGACTCAGGAAGGGACTATTCAACTCACACAACTAATATGAATTTTTCTCAGAAAATAGGAGGTAAAACATAAGAAAAATAAATATATATTAATCCTTCTCATCATCACACTGTTGCGGCGTGCAACCCGATCCAAATAACATACCCGTGGCGGCGTGCCACCCGATTCTATCATAAAACTCACATAAGGAAATATACACGGAGCTGAATCGCTCACTATTACACATTACTGAATATCGGTCACAAGCACGCTAAGCGCATAATACCACCTTGGGGAGACTGATAAGTGTAAAAGCCCAAGCACGACTGAGGTGAGATATATATATATATATATATATATATATATATATATATATATATATATATATATATATATATATATATACACACTCTGGATCTAAAGAGCTATCCTGCTCACATAACATCATCACTACACGGAGATCTCAACTCATAAGAAAGTATCAAGCCGTTTCACAACTCACACGGCACAATCATATTATAACATGAATTTGACGAAGACGGGACAACACCTGATATCCCAACACCCCTCCTTGAGGAGCTTTATATTGAAATGAACATATCTTCCTCACATGAAGCCCATAATCATATTTAAATCCATACACAAACATCGAGTCTACCTTGCGCGCACCAAACTAAGCTAATAGCTTTTACCTGGGTCCATATTAACCCACTTTCTCTCATAATACACGAGAACAACCATCATCACCGGGACAAACACCCCATAATCCACAACCAAATGAACTGAACGCCTTCCATGCATAAATTCTCAAATAACCAATATTGCACTCCTTTATACTCGGTCCAAATCTTCAATCCATCAAGTGACTACATGTCACATTTATACAATCTTTTCGCGGTCATGCTTCCACGAACTTCCACACAAGGAAACAAGTCTGCCCATCCATACCACCGACCACACAAATGCTGCAAAGAAAGTGAAGAACCTATGACCAGGGTACAAAGCCCCTTTCACCGAATATCGATCTCAGGTGATACTGAAGATAACACCAGTGCTCTGAATTTTCAAATCCCTTTTTCTTGCTCTTCCGAGCTCATGACATCCTTATTAACACCGAACTGCAATCTCGATTCTTACTCCCAGTTACATCATACTGCTTACAGGACCTAACATGCCAATATGAGGTAGCGCAAGAATTCCATCATAACTTCTGAACCACCAATAGGGTGAACACTTCATCATATAGAAACCTTTTAATTAACTCAATTCAGGAGTACCATCTCAACACACGAGTGAATTCCCACAATCACCCAACATGAAAATCCTTAAGTAGTAGCCTATACTACCATAACCCTTCCGGGATCCGCCTACACCTGACAGGCCATAACACTCAAATGCTCCAACATGAAATCCATTACGATGGCCGACAATCCCCGCCCACACCAGCACAAACCACATGCATAACTTAATCACACCGAAAGAATTGATCACTGCCGCAAATGTGCCATTTCAACCACGGCTAATCAATCTATCTTCTTTTAATCATCTTCAATTGCTTCAGGAATAATAGCAACTTCCTTCAACTCATAGCAAACTCAACCCTCACTCATCCCGAGTGACCTTGATTCACGAGACTATGCTGCCTAAATCCCGCAACTCGTCTCGTACCCTCATGATAATCTTTCTACACTCTAGAGTTTATTTCTCTCACTCCTCCAATACTATCCTGCATGCTGAAAAATGTCATAGAACATTCCAACCATCATCCTTTTTCTCAGAAATTACTCTGCAAAAGCTCGATTCTCGATCATACGGTTGCTTGAAACCCTTAAACGCCGCATTCTTGACTTTTGAACTCACTAGGACCGCTATTGAGAGTTACCCACTCTGGCTAGCCCAGAATACAATCAACTCCAAGGCTCTTCTAGCACATGAACTCTCTTTCCCTTGAAGCACGTGACTGAGTCACTACCCTAACAACTCCCCTATGCCTTAAGCAAAATTCTGAATCTTCTAAAGCCTAACCCTGGCCCGACAGGGCCAACTTTTGCACACATTCATCAAATCCCACGCACAATCACCATTTTACTCCTTTCCCTCAGCTGAAATAACTTGTCAACACACCGACAATCCGCAACCCTATGAGAAGAAAACCCTACAACCCAACTGCAGATGGTGGGACTCCTCCACTTAGCCCGAAGATATTCCTGGCACCACTCTAGACCTTGCTGAGATCCTTTCTCCTTTGATAACGTGATCTTGCTCAACAAATCCGTCCAAATTCTTCCAAATCCTCTTGCTAGCACTCCCTAAATACTCAAATTCTCTAGCGTCATTCACACATTCCGCCTCCTACCAAATAACCACTAGAACCCCTCAACGAGACCTGCTAACCATGCTACCGCTAACCTATTCACAGGAGATAACCCACCTGTGGAAATCAGCCGCGAACACCTTCCAACGATGCTGAAATGCACGCTCTCTGCGACTACAATACCCCATCCTACCTCCTGCTTCATTTACCGACTTTACTAGTCCGTCCGCTCCTCATGGACATCCATTATATGCGCGATAATATTTTTAAATTCCAAGCTATGCTGCTGCTCCCCCACTTTCTGACTGCTCGACTTCCGCTTCTTACACCTGGCCTCCTAGAAATGGAACCACCGCCTAGCCTCACTTCAGGACCATTCTCTGTAGCTCTTAAACCAGCAGATCACCACGACTTCCAACTCTCCGAAGATCACCTTTCTCCAGCTGTCTTCATTATCAACACTTATGCGGTACTGAACCACCACACCACACGGTCTCTGCCAACTGCATTCTTCAATACTTATTCCCAATACTCTGACCCCACGCAACCGAAGAAACCATATCAGTGATAAACTTAGCACATTCCATTCGATTAATGACGACGACTTCACGTCACATGTGCATATCCCACCTCACTTGAAGACAACATGTCTTACTACTTTATCAACCCCAACCGGACCATTCATAATCCAAATGCCTTTCCTCTACCGGGACTAAAATACCGAACTCTTGAAATCAGACTTTGAGAAGACCTCCCTTCAAACCATTCATCACCCCCAACATACATGCAAGCATTCTATAATCATATCGACATCACACGATAACTATTCGCAAGCATCATCACTACCTGAGCATAGCTTTAACGCTCTCAGAAACATAGCTAGTGAGCTGAAACAACATATTATTCTTTTGCAGGGCCATAACAACAGCCCCCAACGAATTACACATGGAAACATCTCGGATTATATCCGTAGTACTATTCAATTCCTCAAATTCCTAATTCATAGCAAGCGCTTCGTGACACATAAGATTGAGTAGGAATGAACATAGGCATAAGCCTCAAAGGAATCAAATCGCACGATGAGGAATCAAGAAGGGAAGTATTCCTAACAGCCCTGTAGCCTCTCGAAGATAAGTATAGACATCTCCGTACTGATCCGCAAGACTCTACTAGACTTGCTCATGACTCGTGAGACCTACGGGAACCTAGCGCTCTGATACCATGTTGTCACGACCCAAAATCCCTAAGGACGTGATGGCGCCGAACATCATTATCAGGCAAGCCAATCATTAATTAATTGAAATAATTTTCCTATTTTAACATTTATGAAGAAGCATTTCCTTTCACTTTATTACATATTAACTAAATAAAATCTGTCAAGTAAAGCAATAGTTTAAATATTAAACTTTAGAAAATATATCCTGACACATCCCAGAACCCGGTGTCACAAGTACATGAGCAATTTCTAAGAATTTATACAATCATCACAAAGCCTGTCTGAAATACAAATTGGACAAGGGAATATAAACTGAAAGTAAATACAGTACGAGGGAGACTCTGTCAGCTGCGGATCGCCTCCGGATGATGTAGCTCGCCTAAGTCTCTGAATCCTCCACATTGCTATGAAAGTAACTGTGCAATAAAATGCACAACAAGAGTAGCATGAGTACAAAAATAATGTGTACTCAGTAAGTCGCCCGCCTAACCTCAGAGAGGTAGTGACGAGAGGTCGAGTTAGACACTCACTAAGGGCCAGAAAATTAATTAACAACATATGTTGAACACGGTAGGCATGTGAAGGTAGTAAAGCAACAATATATATAAAGCACTGAAATTCAAGTAAATACTGGGAATAAACAAACAGTTACTACTTCCTCATTTTCCCCCGAATATTTTAAATAAACAATTTCCTCTTTGTTTTCCCCCAAATAACCTTGTCACTTTTTAAAATCCATGAAAAACATTTAATAATTTAGCATGCGCATATGTGATAAGGACAACCGTCCTGAGCCGTCATAATAATCAACTATGTGCACTGCCGAGGATCGAACGACCTGTACCAAAAGTGCACCTCTCAATAAAATACTCATGACTGTGCACTACCGAGGATCGAACGGCCCGTACCAAAAATGCATCTCTCAATATAATAATCATCTTTGTGCACTGCCGAGGATCGAATGGCCCGTCCCATAGGTGCACCTCTCAATATAATAATCATGTCTATGCATTGCCGAGGATCGAAGGGCCCGTACCATAAGTGCATTTTAAATCCGCCGTGGCATACGGCCCGCTCCCATGAGAGTGGGGGAAATAACACTCCGCTCGCGGAATGTAAATTGCGAAGCGGTTACATGCAGACATGCACAATCAACAATCCACCCCAAATACGTCGGGAGCACAAATACTCAAGTAAATGACCGATTTCTCTTTTAAAAACCAAAAAATAGTATTTATATCTTTTTTCGAAATTCACTTGCCAAATTTTTATAATGTTTAATAATACAACCTTATCCGGAAATACAATTGCCCACAAAGGAAAACCAAATCTCTTTTTAGATGATTAAGAAAATAAACTCTAATCTTCCTTAGTCATTCAGTTACAATTTCGATTATATTAGCAGTCTAATATTGCAGACAAGATCACAGGTACAACAGGTAATGCATGCTAGTGGGTCCTAGGCTACCAGGACATGGCATAATAGTATCTACGCACGGACTCCCGTCACCTCGTGCGTACGTAGCCCCCGCAGATAGTAACAGGTACTTAATTAGTTCACCTAAGGGGGCAATTCCCCCTCACAAAGTTAGAAAGGAGACTTACCTCGCTCCGAAGTCCCATAACCGGCTTCCAAGCCCTTTTGACGACTTCCATGGATGCACCACGCCCCAAAACTACCAAATAACGGGCAAAGCAATGAAAATTCATCCTAATACTTGTAACAAATCAAAATTATAGACTTTCCCAACTTTGCTTAGCGAAATGACAAAAATGGCCTCGAGCCCACGTGCTCGGAATCCGAAATTTCTCGAAGATACATTCTACCCCTAGCTTTACTAAATCAATTATACAATTTACACAAATATTCATGCTCAATTCGTGGCCAAATTCCAATTTACCAAATTTCTAGGTTTTCTTCAACATTCCCAAATTTTCCTTAATTTCCCAAACCAAATCTATGTAATAATCTTGTATTTAATTCAAAAACATGAAGAAATTACTTACCTCGGAGATACATTCTACCCCTAGATTTACTAGATTAATTATACAATTTACTCAAATATTCATGCTCAATTCGTGGCTAAATTTCAATTTACCAAATTTCTAGGTTTCCTTCAACATTCCCAAATTTTCCTTAATTTCCCATACCAAATCTATGTAATAATCTTGTATCTAATTCAAAAACGTGAAGAAATTACTTACCTTGCGATCCTTGACAAAATACTCTCCTTGAAGCTCCTCAAAATTGCCCATAGCATATGAAAATAGATGGAGAAAGGTCCAAATTATCGCTTAAAAACAATCTGCCCAGGCCTATTACCGCACCTGCGGTCCCCTCGTCGCACCTCCGCTTCCGCAGGTGCTCCCAAGTCTCCTGCACCTGCGGCCTCCTTGGCTCCAGCCCAATTTCTCACCTGCGGTGCCCTTAGCCGCACGTGCGGCTCTGCACCAGCGGCCAAAGCCTCGCAGGTGCGGTCACACCAGATGACAGCAATCTTCAGCCTTCTTCAACTTCAATATTGATCCGTTAACCACCCGGAATTCACCCGAGGCCCCCGGGACCCTGTCCAATTATACCAACCGATTCCAAAACATAATGCGGACTTGATCGAGACCTCAAATCACATCAAACAACATCGAAACCACGAATCGCACTCAAATCCCAACTTTATGAACTTAGAAATTTCCAACTTCTATATTCGATGACGAAACCTATCAAATAACGTCTGATTGACCTCAAATTTTGCACACAAGTCATATTCTACATCGTGGACCTGCTCTAACTTTCGAAATCACATTTCGACCCCGATATCAAAAGTTCCACTTCCGGTCGGATTCTTCAAAACCCTTTCAAATTTCTATCTTTAGCCAAATGACTCCAAAATGACCTACAAACATCCAAATTCACTTCCGTTCGTGCTCACAACTCCAGAATCACCATACAAAGTTTTTCCCAGACTCGGAACCCCCAACAGACATCAACATCACTGAAATACGCTTCAAGCCAAAATTTAGGAAATTCCTTCAAAAATACTGACTTCCACATTATACGCCGAAACGCTCTCGGGTTATCCAAAACTTGATCCGGACATACCCTCAAGTCCGAAATCATCATACGAACCCGTTGGAACCTTCAAATCCTGATTCGGTGGTTGTTTACTCAAATTTCCAATCTTAGTTGATTCTTCCAACTTAAGGCTTATGAAATAAGAATTTTCTTTCCAAATCAACTCTAAACTTCCCAAAATTCAGTTCCGACCACGCGTACAAGTCATAATACCTGAAATGGAGCTGCTCATGACTTCAAACCGCTGAACAACGCGCTAGAACTCAAAACGACCGGTCGGGTCGTTGCAAATGTATAAATAGAATAGTTTCGCTTTTTAGGTTAACTTTTGTACCTTTTTAAATCAACAGTCATTTTATTTTCTTCTTTTAGTTTTTAGCTATTTTGAGCTTTTTGAATATTAGTTTTATCATTTCAATCATTAATATGGGTTTAACTATTACTTCTTCTTTATTTTCTAATTTAAGCATGAGTAGCTAGATTTTCATCACAACCCTATTATGTAAACTGAATGGGTGTTTGATTTATTGCTTGTTTATTGTTGGGTGTTTATTATCTAGGCACGTTCTTTCTTTTAATTGAGGATTTAATGGTTGCAGACATTATTTCATGCCTAATTGACTTGGTCTCTACTTGAGAAAGAGAGACTTAGTCTATAAAATCTTGGCTAGCAAGGAATCGGTTCAATCAAGAGATTTGTAAAACCAATTAAAGGTTTGAATCTAGAGATAGTAAAATCCGACTTGAGCTTATTATCACCTGCTTTGTTCAATACCCATTTGGTCTTGAGAAAGCCAAATTAGGCAAAATCACTCTCTAACCGAGAAGTATTGAGTGGGTACATGAATGTTGATAGTTGTAATCCACCCCGACCTAGAAAACAAGCCTTAAGACTTGTAACCCATTTAGCGAACACCTAGGTGAAGGTGATAGCCATAGGCCTTTTTACCATTTGAAAAATAAACAAAAACAATTTGCTAGTTTTAATTCTTAGTTTTTATTTCTAGTTTAAAGTAGACGTAGAAACAAACCAACTTCTTTGGAAGTGTAATTCGAGATTATTCAGGCTCATTCACTTGAATATATATATATATATATATATATATATTTTACTAAGTCCCATTCATAGATCCCTGTGGAAAATCGACCCCGACTCCTTGTTGGGCACTATTATTGCTCCGACCTTTCATAACCTCAAATAGAGGTGTCACTTGGACGAGATCAAATTTTGGCTCCGTTTCGGGGAGCTAATAACGGATTTAGCTATATATTTGCTTTTGTGTGTAAATTGTCTCCTTTTCATTCCTTGTAACTAACGTGTGTGTATTGTAGGTGCAAATGGCAAATAACGAGATCAGAAACATAAACGTGGGGGATGTGGACGTTGATGATGATGAGATGGATGAGGTCTCTCTTGAAACTCAAGCCAATAGAAGAGGCCAACCGCCTTATGATAATGTTCCCTTTCCACCCCCACCTCCACAACGAGCGGCTCCACACCAGGTGTTGCCCAATGAAGGGTATGCAAGTGCTATAGTCCCACCCGTATTAGGGTAGGCAACTTTCGAATAACTAACGTGATGCTCACTTTGCTCGAGCAATGAGGGTTCTTCACCAGTGCACTGGGTCAAAATGCATATAAACATTTGAAGGAGTTCGTTGATATGTGTTGGGGAAGAAATCAAACAAATATGCTCGAGGATGCTTTGAGGGTAAAGATTTTTCCCTTCTCTATATGGGGGAAATTTTAGATTGGTTGGAACATTTTACAAATCATTCCATTTAGACGTGGGATGAACTTGCAGAGAAATTCATTTTAAAGTACTTCTCTCCCGGGCACATGGCTATTCTTCGGGATGAAATTCTAGCATTCAAGAAAGAGCCTAATGAACCACTACACGAGATATGGGAAAGATATAGAACAATGGTGACAAAGTTTCCCAACAATGATATGACTGAGAACATGATTCAACAAACTTTCTATCGGGATATCAATACCACCAACCAATCTGTAGTGAATCAACTTGCCGGTGGGAACTTTATGACTACACCTTATGCAGAGGCGTGTGATATTTTGCATGAGATGGCAGATACTTCATCGATGTGGCCATCTAGAGCCAATGTTCGACAAGGTGATCCAAATGTGATTCTTCTTCTTACAGAGTTACATGACCATGGGAAAGCCATAGCCGAGTTGACAACCACCATGAGCCAATTGGCGAAGGCTCAACTCCAACAAGTGCAAAACCCGAGGCAAGTCAATGCTATGGAGGGAGTCAATATAATGGTAAACAAGATAAAAACAAGAAGTCCACAAGTACAATAAAGAGTGGAAAATGTTGTGCAAGATGATAATGGGTATGAATAAGGAGATTCTTATAATGATCAAGATGAAGAGATCCAATATGTGAACAACGTTTAAGGGCAAATAAACAACTATCAAGGCCCTAGTCAACAACAATAGAGACCTTCAAATAATCAAGGCAATTGGAATTCTGGCAACCAGGGTAATTGGAATGGTGGGAAAATCAAGTCAATTGGAATGGAAGCAACAACCAAGGGAATTGGAAAAATAATAACAATCAAGGTAGTTGGGGAGGAAAAAACCAAGGAGGGTGGAACAACAATCAAGGGAATCGTGTTTTCAAAGGCCCCCGAGGTCCAACAACCGAACAACCCACCTCCGTATCCTTCTCATGGTCCTAGTTCCTCAAACAATGAAATGGGTCATACTGAAAATATGTTCAAGCAAATGATGGAGAAGAATGCCGATTCCGGTGCCCAACTCGCTTCTCACAATGTATCAACCCGTAACTTAGAAGTGCAAATGGGTCAAATATGTCACGTCTTGAATTTGTGTCCTAAGGGGGCACTAACAAATGATACAGTGGTGAAGCCGAAGGGTGGGAACACTACGGGGCATGCCATGGCCGTTACTACAAGAAGTGGAAATGGTGGGAATGCAACCACCTCAAGTCAAAGGCAATTTGTGGATGATGAGAAAGTGTAGAAGAAGAGGAAATCCAGAAAAATGATGTGCAAGCAAAATATGAAGTGCAAATTGATAGTGATGACATAGTGGAAGAGACTCAAGAGGATGTGAACCCGTCTAGGGATCATGTGACTGATATACCGGAACCGGTAGTTCAAATAGCTAAGGCACCATTGCCTAAGCCACCTCCTCCCTATCCTCAAAGTCTTGAAAATGAAAATTGGCAAGAATCAACTCAAGAAGTTCATTAATATGATGAAAAGTCTCTCTATAAATGTGCCTTTAGATGAAGCTTTGGAGGAAATGCCCGGATATGCTAAGTTTATGAACGACTTGGTGACGAAGAAGAGATCAATGAATTTTGAAAATATCAAATTCAATCACCAAGTGAGTGCAATTGTGCATTCAGTGGATCCAAAATTGGAAGATCCTGGTGCTTTTACTATTCCTTGTACCATTGGAAGTGCCGAATTTCCAAAGGCTCTTTGTGATCTTGGGGAGAGTATCAACTTGATGCCCTATTCGGTTTTCATGACATTGGGAATTGTGCATCCAAGACTCACATCTATGAGATTATAAATGGCCAATCTTCCAATGAAGAGATGTTGGGGGTAATTAAGGATGTATTGGTTCGAGTTGAGAAGTTTATTCGCCAGGAGAATTTTGTGATTCTTGATTGTGAAGTGGATTATGAGGTGATGATTATTCTTGGCAGACCTTTCCTTGCTACGGGGAAGGATCTTGTTGATGTGGAAGTTGGTGAACCCACTTTCCGGGTGGGTGATGAAACACTGGTGTTTCACGTGTGCAAATCTATGAAGTGTGTTCGTTCATGGACTTGGTGACCGATGTGATTATTGATGATACTAGTGCCAAGATGAATGTTGATGATACATTAGAGGCCGTATTGCTTAACATTAATGATGACGAGATGGATTTGTGGAATGTGTAAGCTCATTGCAAGGAATGAGGTCCTACACTTATGAACCTCGCAAATTGTCCTTGCATCTTGAAAATAGGAAAACTCCTCCAACAAAGCCCTCAATCGAGAGCCTCCCATTTTGGAGTTGAAGCCATTGCCCCCGCATCTCAGGTATGAATTCCTTGTCCCTTGTTCTACTTTACCGGTTATTCTTTCCTCTTGCTTGACTAACGTGCAAGTAGAATCTACATTGGCGGTGCTACAAAAGAGGAAGAAGGCTATTGGATGGACATTGGCAGATATTCGGGGAAAAAGCCCCGCATTTTGCATGCACAAGATTGATTTGGAGGAGGATTCCAAACCTTCCATTGAACATAAAAGGAGACTAAACAAAGAAATGCAAGAGGTGGTCAAAAAGGAGATCATAAAGTGGTTGGATGCCGGGGTTGTCTACCCCATTTCTGACAGCTCGTGGACTTCTTCGGTGCAATGTGTTTTGAAGAAGGGCGGAAGAACTGTAGTCACCAATGATAAAAATAATTTGATTCCAACAAGAACGGTGACCAAATGGAGAGTGTGCATGGACTATCAGAAGCTAAACAAAGTCACAAGGAAAGACCATGTCCCACTTCCCTTTCTTGACCAAATTCCTGATCGATTGGCCGGCCGGCGTTCTATTGCTTTCTAGATGGATATTCAGGATAAAATCAAATCCTTCTTGCCCCGGAAGATCAATAGAAAATAACTTTCACTTGTCCATATGGCATTTTCGCTTTCAAGCGGATGCCATTCGACTCATGTAATGCAACGACATCTTTCCAACAGTGTATGATGGCGATCTTTACAGATATGATAGAGGACTTCCTTGAAGTCTTCATGGATGACTTTTTGGTAGTCGGGGATTCCTTCGATGATTGCTTATCCATGTCAAGGTGTGAAGAAACGAACTTGGTGTTGAATTGAGAGAAATACCACTTCATGGTCGAGGAGGGTATTGTCCCTGGCCAGAAGATTTCAAAGAAGGGGATTGAGTTTGATAAGGCAAAAATAGAGGTGATTTCTAAACTTCCACCTCCGACATCTGTGAAGGGCGTGAGAAGCTTCTCGGGTCATGTGGGCTTCTACCGGCGGTCATCAAGGATTTTTACAAAGTGGTAAACACCTTGTGTAAGATTTTGGAGAAATATGCTAAATTTCACTTCAATGATGATTGCATAAGAGAATTTGAATTGCTCAAGTTCAAGTTGACGAATACTCCCATTATCACCGCCCCGAATTGGAGAATTCCTTTAGAGCTCATGTGTGATGCTAGTGATGTAGCCGTTGGAGCAATTTTGGGGCAACATACCAACAAGATCTTTCATACGGTCTACTATGCTAGTAAGACCATGAATGATGCCCAAGTCAATTACACTGTGACCGAAAAAGAGCTCCTTGCTATTTTTTTTTCTATGGAGAAGTTTCGTCCGTACTTGATGGGTACAAATGTGATTGTCCACACGGATCATGCGGCACATCGGTACCTTATGAGAAAAAAAGATTCAAAGGCTCAGTTGATGTGATGTGTTCTTTTATTTCAAGAGTTCTATATAGACATCCAAGACCTAAAAGGAAGTGAAAACGAAGTGACAAACCACATGTCTCATCTGGAGGAAGAGGGGAGGCCGCATGATGGCCTTGAAATCAACTACTTCTTCCCCGGTGCAAAACTCCTAGCCATCTCAATGACTGAGATGCCATGGTTTGCGGTTATAGAAAATTATCTTGTGAGTGGTATTATACCGGATGAATTATCTTCAAACTAAAGAAAGAAGCTCAAACAGGATTTCCAAGACTATTATTGGGATGAACCGTACCTCTTCCGGATTTGTACTAATGGCATGATTAGAAGATGTGTGCCGGAGGAAGAACAAGTTTAAATTCTTGGGGCTTGTCATTCTTCACCATATGGTGGTCACCATGGTGGAGCAAGAACGACAGCCAAAGTGTTAAGTTGTGGATTTTATTGTCCTACTCTCTACAAAGATGCAAGTGATCTATTCAAGCGTTGTGATGAACGTCAAAGGTCCTGTGGAATCTCAAAGAAAAATGAAATGCCCCTCACCACCATCTTGGAGATTGATATTTTTGATGTGTGGGGTATTGACTTCATGGGACCATTTGTAAGCTCTTGGGGGAATACCTACATTTTGGTAGCAGTTGGTTATGTGTCAAAATGGGTTGAGACCATTGCTCTACCCAACAACGAAGCAAGAAGTGTGGTGGCATTTTTTATAAAGAACATCTTCACAAGGTTTGGTACTCCGCGGGATATCATAAGCAATGGGGGGTCACATTTTTGCAACAAAGCTTTGGACACCTTGCTTAGAAAGTATGGTGTCACTCATAAAGTTACGACTCCCTAGAACCCTCAAGAAAAAGGACAAGTTTAAGTCTCCAACCAGGAGATCAAGAGTATTTTATCCAAGATAGTGAATGCTAACCGGATAGATTGGTCAAAGAAGCTTGATGATGCACTATGGTCTTATCAGACTGCTTTCAAAACACCTATCGGAATGTATCCTTACCGGTTGGTGTTTGGAAAATCTTGTCATCTTCCAGTGGAACTTGAGCACAAGGCCATGTGGGCTTTGAAGAAGTTAAATCTTGATTGGGATGCAACTGCTACCTTGTGGATTTCACATTTGAATGGACTAGATGAATTCTAGTACCATGCATATGCAAGTTCGTCCTTGTACAAAGAAATAATGAAGTACCTACATGACAAATTCATCTGAAATAGGGAATTCAAGGTGGGTGATCTTATTTTGTTGTTCAACTCACGATTGAGTGGTCCATTTGAAATTATGGTTGTGACACCCTTTGGTGCATTGGACTTGAAAAACAAAAATGATGAGGTATACCGAGTTAATGGTCACCGGGTGAAGCATTACTTGGGACAAGCTGATGATGGCCACGTGATGGCAGTGATTCATTTGAAGTGATGGTAATCTGCATCGCGCCGCAACGTTAAATCATGCGTTTCTTGGGAGGCAACCCATGTTTCTTTTTCTTTTTCTTTTCTTTTTTTAGATAGGTCTTATTTTGTGCTAACTTTATTTGAAGTGTGTTGCAGGAATATCTGTGCTTTACAGGAACTGGGCTAAAAAAATTGGCTAAGTATGGAAAAGGTGTAGACCGCACATGTTTTGTGTGGACTACACAATTTTGAATGCTACAACAAAAGACAATCGCGACCTCACAATTCTTGTGCAGACCGCACAATTTGAGATGGAAAAATTGCAAAATCTCTTACGTTTTCTGTCAGAGAAATGGCCAAAGTGTGTCCGCACAAGGAAATCTGCGGTTCACACCAAAATCTGTGGTCGCACACCAAAATCTGCAGACCGTAGATCAATTGAGGGAAACCGAGAACCAGGTAACGGAGTGCGGACCGCAGAAGGAATTATGCGGCCGAACTCGACGCTTATACCCTTAGCCACTTTGGATAGTATAAATAGTAGCCCTAAGGCTACTGTTCAAACTTTCCCTTCTCTGAAAACTCAACACAAAGCTATGAATTTTCACATTACTGAATCAAGCACATGCCACTTAATTGAGCATCTTAGATCAGTCCTTAACACAACTTCATCACTGGTATGTTCAAAAATCATTTCAAGAATTTTAGTTATTTTACTAATTTTCTTAGTGAGTTTAGAATTTATTAGTTATTTAGGACAATTTGTCAATTTCATGTATATGGGGTGTAATTGGTGATAGGTAAACTCTTAGTTGCTATTTGGGGAATGGATAATTGGTTTATCATGCATAATTGCTTCTGCAATGTCTGATTTGTACATAAAAATGAAACCCTAAAGGACTGTGCCCGTTCAAATTTTAAAATGTGCGGCCGCACAAGGATTATATGGTTCGCAGAATGGAAAACTAAGGGGATTTGGTTAGGGAAAAGTGCGGATCACACTTGAAATGGTGCGGTCCTCAGAAATTCAATCGCGGCCATCGAAAAGTGTGTGCGGCCGCAAATCGAGGTATTCTTTGTCATAAGAGAGTTTCCAATTTTTAGGACTTCCATTTGCGGCCACACTAAAAAATGTGGGGGCCGCACTTCAGATGTGCGGTCTCACTTGCAAATTGTGCGGACCACAGTTTCAGGCCTGCGACTGCACTTGCAAATTGTGTGGTCCGCACAACCAGGCCTACGGCCGCACTTGTAATTGGGCGGACCATACTTCCCCACCCTGTAATTTGTTTTGTTGTGGAATATTATTTTCACTTGCACTTGAACTAGAATTGACTCTTGCTGCTGTTTTGTGCAGAATATGGTTATATCACGAGGTCTTGGTGACACATCTAAAGGGAGTAGAGAGCCTTCCAGAGGCAGGGCCAAAAAAAACTTTGCCCCTTGGCCCCCAAAGAGTAATAGGAAATAAGCCCACAGCTGGCCGAGGTAGATAGCCAGCACCCTCCGAATCAAGTTCATATGCCCCATCTAGGGAACCCTAGGAAGGTAATTTAGTGCAAGAACAACCTGCAGTACAATCACAACCACAACTGCCTCAAAACAGATACCAACCGAGAAATGAGTCTACCTCTTCTGAGAGTACTTCTGAGGGGTAAGAATGGAACAGTCAGGCTTTCGAGCATTCATCTACACATGCCCCGCCGCACCAGCTACTATAGTAGATCTAGATGTTATACCATATGATGGCAGAGGGGGTGATACCAGAGTTGCCGGCCTTGAGAGGTCGAAGAAGAAAAAAGTTTGGGAAGATAAGTTCGTCAGCCTAACTGCATTCAATAGGTTCCGAGAATGGTGGTCTTCGAGATCTCTCACTCTTGAGCGTTAGTTCTTGTTGAAAGAGCTTGAGAAATACAACCTAACAGTACTGAGGCAATTCAGAGAGAGGAAGGGGTGGACATGGTTCACTCAAGATGTGGTTGATGCCAAAGAGTACTTGGTTCGGGAATTTTACGCCAATGTGGCGCACATAAAGAATGGGACTAAAGTGACTAAAGTGAGGAATTTGAAAGTGAGGTTTGACCAGAGCACCCTGAGAACATACTTAGGGTTGAAAGATGTGGAGCTAGTGAAATACTTGGAAAAGCTGGCTATGGGTGACGCAGCTCGTCCATGGTTTGCTGAGCTTCTGGAAGCTCCGGGACCACCACCACCATAGATCACAGCAGGGGTTCCTATTCAGCAAAACACCCTGAAATTTGAGGCAAAAGGATTGCAGACGTTTTTGTGTAGCAGAATAGACCCATGTCAGAATGAAACAAATCTACCAATCCCGCGGGCAGTGCTGGTCGCCTCTATCATGGCCGGATACCAAATCAATGTGGGTGCCATGATGTCGACCAACATGTCTTTGGTTAGAAGGCAAAGTGACATCTCCTACCCCTACCCCAACACTATCTTGGAGTACCTTACAGACGCAGGGGTGGAGCCAAAGAATATTGACACAAGGGTTGGGGCAAAGAAGCCGTTCACTTGGTACTCTCTGAAGGACCTAAGGAACATGAAGAATAAACGTCAACTGACTACTACTGTGGGCTAGTTTGACGATCCTTCGGTGGTAGAGGCAGCAGACATGCCTCCCACTACAGCAGTGCCATCTACTAGTGCAACTACCATGCCTCCACCTCCTTTTTCAGGGCTTTCAGCATCAGTTCCCTCCACCTCGACTTTGAGGCTGGTGCCTATGCCTGCTCATCCACTATATGCGGTGCGAGTCTCCAGACACTAGCGAGCCTCAACAACTGGATTGCAGACAACCACAACAAAGCTGACTAACATATATAGTGCTGTTGCAGCACAGTCATCCATCTCGGCAACCCAGATTCCTCCAACAGTGGATGATACATTGAAGAAGATTTTGGAGAACCAACAGACCATCATTAACACTTTGGTGGCACATAAATCAGTAATTGAGGGGCTTGGGAAGCAGGTAAAGAAGATTAAGAAATCCCAAACATCCAAGAAGGCAGTAGACAGACTGAGGAGAGAGGTGACAAAGATAGCAACCACTTGGGACCTTCTATTTGATATACTAATGGGCACATATCTAGAAGCATCAGTAGATCCAGCAGCACCTTCAACACCACTGGCACTAGCTGGCCAGTCTGAGGAGTCAGAACTGGCTACCAACACTACTGAGGCGGTACGATAGATGTTCACCAACCCACATACTCCCAGAGCCGAGGATGATGAGATCCAGCTAGAGGAGGCTGAGGGTGGTGACGTTGCTATGGACACAGAGATGTCCAAGGCCACTTAAGGAGTCCTCTTTACTCTTATCTTTCCTTATTCTTATTTTGTTAAGCATTGGGGACAATGCTTATGCTTATTCGAGGGGGTGGAGTTTATTTGATATTTGGATGATTTGACACTTGGTTTGTAATAAATGATAATGTTTTCATTTTTTTTATTTACGTATACATTATTCATTCTTCTCTAGTGATGTATATATTCTCTTTTTTCCCCTCTCATTATGTACATTCATTTGTGTTTTTAGTAGGTTTCTTTGTAGCTTCTTTATTTTGTTTTCTAATTAGTCAATGTTTAATTTAGTAGCTTGTTGTTTAGCTTAATAGATTCTTGTTTAGCTTAATAGCTTCTTTTTAATTTTGTAGTTTCTTTTTATGTTTTTAGTGGTCAATAAGCCTTTGGTTTTCTTAATGCCATGGTTCTTTCCAAAGGTACTTTTTGTGTGAACCAGGTGATTCTTCCCAACGATGGATGGCATGACAACCTTCTTAAGGCATTGATTTTGTTTTAATGTGTTTAGGTAAGAATAGTAGTAGTAATGAATAAAAGAGTCAAACATGCTTCACTTGGTACCAACACACTTAACTATGTGCTTATGATTAAAAATAAGTTTTTTCTGGAAAAAAATAGCTCTAGTTAGTGACCTTGTGACTATTGCATTGACTTAGGCAATCATCGAGTGGTTTATTCGAGCCATAGTGATTTTTAATCTTTAATATGGTTGTTGTGGTCCCTCGACTCTATCCTTTTTAACAATCCAACTGTGTGAGAGGTGAGATGTTTTTGTTGCAAGTCCGAGTACCCATGCAAATGGTCTAGAACTTGCCCAGAATGTGTTTCTAGGTGAAATTTTAAGTTTTTCTTGGATTGAGAAGCGATTGTAGGCTCTCCTTGACCCACTTGAAATTGTACATGGCCCACCAATGTTGTTATCCCTAGTCAACCTATTTGAGCCTAAAACCTTTCTCATTTGATTACGATGTTACAAGCCTTTACCCGTTCTATCGTGACCCTCTCTTGGCACCCGAGCTTTCCTTAATACTCTTGTGAAACAATTGGCTAAAACACAAGTTTGGGGGAGAGACGAGGAGTTTCAAAAAGGTACCAAGGCACAAAAAGAGAAAACAATGAAGAGAAGGAAAGGCAAGAAAAGAGAAAGAAGAATAAAAAGAAAATGCAAAAAGAAAGTGAATAACTTGAAAAGCTGAAGGGATTTAAAAGAATGTTAATGATGCAACGCATGGAGAAAACAAAAAAGGAGGAAATGAATATCATGATAAAGAAAGAGTGATGCTAAGTCTCTCTAATCCCCCTATGGAAAATAAAATGCCCCAAAAACTGGCATAGCATGAGCTGATAAGAGAAAATGGAGTGATTAAGAAAGATGAACCTGTTCCATCATAGTATATCCAACCTTAATCCAAAAGCCTTCATTCCATTTCGAAAAACCCCTACGTGATTTCAAGCCGAGTGAGCTTACATTATTGGTGATTTACATGAGGGGCAAGCCTATGGTACTTAAAGTCGTACTGGCGACATTCTTTTGAGAGAGATGAGCGAACCTTTCACCAATCTTTGAATTGAGTGGTACATTCTTAAGTGAGGTGCAAACGGAGAGTAGGAGAGGAGGAGTTTGGGATCCACAATGAACTACGTGAAAGAGCGAGTTTCCTTGATGTATTAAGTCAACTCTTGATGCTCAAGTGTCACATTAGAACTATTTGTGCTTAAAAGTTCAATCCATTGCCTTATTAATAATTCATAAGTGTATGGGTAATTGTTGGTCCCAATTGATGTGTGATTGGTGCACTTTTGATTAGTTGGAATAGTTCTTAACTTGGGGAGGTGGGAATTACCTTATTTTCTTGAGGATAAGGAAAATCTTAAGAATGGGGGAGTTGATAAGAGGGGATATTGACTACTTATTAGCACCTTTTTACTTTTGTTTTAGTCGAAAAGCGTTTAATTGTGTTCCCGAAAATTGATAAAATATGCTTAATTGCAGGAATGGTGGAAAATGAGCCTCAAAGATGAGATCCGACTTAAGAAGGAGTAATATAAACCAAGGACAAAAAACAGGCAAAGAAGCTCTAAAGTGCAGACCGTAGATTATCATCTGCGACCGCAGATTGTGAAGAGGGTCCATCAGAGACCTATGTGAAGTGTGTTCCGCATATTAAATATGCGGACGTAGAAGCAAGGCAAGGACGAAGGTTCAGATAACATGAAACTCCAACTTCATGGAAGTGTGGGTCACACAATTATTGTGCGACTGCAGAAGATCAGCTGTGTGCGGCCACAGTTGCATTTTTGCGGTCTGCAAAAGAGCCATATGCGGCCGCACTCATAAATGTGCGGACCGCAAAAATAGAGAGATGCGATCGCGGTTTAGAATTATGCGGCCGTGAAGTACCGATCCTGACAAGCTGAAGAGAAGTGTGGACCACACATGGAATTGTGGGGACCGCAGATTCCCATAATTCCAGCACTGTCTAAATAGAATAGTTTAACTTTTTTAGGTCAATTTTTGTACCTTTTGACATCAACAACCATTTTCTTTGCTTATTTTAGTTATTTTAGCTATTTTGAGCTTTTTGAATATTAGTTTTATCTTTTCAATCATTAATATAGGATTAATTATCTCTTCTTCTTCTTCTTCTTTTTCTTCTTTTTCTTATTCTTCTTCTTTATCTTCTAGTTTAAGCATGAGTAGTTAGATTTTCACTAGGGTTGTGACCCAACCCTAGTGTATAAACTTAATGGGTATTTGATTTATTGCTTGTTTATGGTTGGGTGTTAATTATCTAGTCACGTTCTTGCTTTTAATTGAGGATTTAATGGTTGAAAATATTATTTCATACCTAATTGACTTGGTCTCTACTTGAGAAAGAGAGACTTAGTCTAGAAAAACTTGGCTAGCAAGGAATTGGGTCAATCGAGAGATTGATAAACCCAATTAAAGGGTTGAATCTAGAGATAGTAAAATCCGACTTGAGCTTATTTTCAACTGCTTTGTTCAATACCCATTTGGACTTGAGAAAGCCAAAGTGGGCAAAATCACTCTCTGATCGAGAGGTATTGAGTGAGTACTTTAGTGTTCGTAGTTATAATCCATCCCAACCAAGAAAATAAGCTTTAAGGATTACAACCCATTAAGCGAACACCTAGGTGAAGGTCATATCCCTAGGCCTTTTTACCATTTGAAAAACAAATAAAAACAATTTGCTAGTTTTAATTCTTAGTTGTTATTTCTAGTTTAAAATAGACTTAGAAACAAACCAACTTTTTTGGAAGTGTAATTCGATATTATTCAAGCTCATTCACTCACCCATTCATACCTCTCTGTGGAAAATTGACCCCGACTCCTTGTTGGGTACTATTATTGCTCCGACCGTTTCATAACCCCAAATAGGTGTGTGACTTGAACGAGATCAGAGACTCGCAACACAAAAAGTAGAGAAGTGGGCATAGGTACCGGATTCAAAGTCGAGATGGAAGGCACTGAGGCTGAAGGTGGGGGCATGGTAGCTTCACTGGCCGAACGCTCTGCTAAAGTGGATGGCATATCGGCTGTCTCTGCAGGTACCACCGATGGCTCATCAGACTAGATAATGGTGGTAGTCAACTAACCCTTTCCCTTATGGTTGTGTGCATCCATAAGAGAATACCATGAGAAGGGCATCTTAGCCCGAACCTTCATGTCAAAATCTCTCAGCTCCACCAATGCATCTATAAGGTACTCAATGATAGTGTTGGGACACGGGTATGAGGTATCAGCTTTTCTGGCGACAACAGACATGTTGGCCGACATCACGACACTCACATTGATCGGGTACTCGGCCATGATGGAGGAAACAAGAACCGCCCACAAAATATGAAGGTTTGTTTTATTCTGGAATGGGTTTATTCTTCCGCAGACAAAGGTCTGCCATCCCTTAATAGGAACCCCTGTTGTGATTCATGGCTGTAAGAATCTCAGCTAGCCATGGGCGAGCTGCATCTCCGATTGCCAACTTCTCTAAGTACAGTGCAGACTCAACATCCTCAAACCCCAAGTAGGAGTTCAGCGTGTGCTGGTCAAAATGCACCTTCAGATTCCTCACATTGGTCACTTTGGTCTCTTTCTTTATGTGCGCCACATTGGCATAAAACTCCCAGACCAGATGCTCCTTTTCCTCCACTACACTCTGGGTGAACCACATACATCCCTTCCACTCTTGGAACTATCTCAAATCTGCTGGATTATACTTGTTAAGGCCTTTCAGTTGAAATTGTCGCTCAATAGTGAGCGATATTACCAGCTACCACCCACGCAAGCTAGTGAAGGAAGGCAGGCTGACGAACCGGTCTTCCTAGACCTATTTCTTCTTCGACCCTTCAAGGTCGGCCATCATCCGGAATATCATCAACTGTAGTCATTGGTGCCTCAGGGACAGGTGTAGAGGAGGGCTCCGAATCCTAAGTGGCACTCTCGGAACCCTCGGAGGTGCTATGTTATGTGGACGGCTCATCCCGGAGTTGATACTTCCCGGTGGATTTGATTGGACAGCCGGATGCTCTTGAATTGAGTTGCCCTCCGGTGCTTGCCTAGATGGGGCATAAGAACTGGATTAAGAGGTCTCTTTATTTCTTCCTCGGCCGAATATATCCTTTTTGGTGATTATCTTTTGGAGGGTGAGGGGTAAATTACTTTTTCCTCGGCCCTTGGAAGGTTCACCCCTCCCCTTTGAAGTATCTCGTCATCCTCGAGATCTAACCATTTTCTGTAACAGGCAACAATATGTGTCAGTCGTAATTCAAGTATAAACATATAAGAACACACTAGATAGACAGTGAACATCATTATGTAAAACATGGTTGAAAGGTAGGGGAGTGCGGTCCGCACAATTATAAGTGCGGCCGCAGTCTGAGCTTTGCGGACCACACAATTTGATTTTGCGGCTGCTGAACTAGGTCTGCGGTCCGAACAATTACTAGTGTGACTGCAGAACTGGAGTGTGGTCCGCATATTTTCTATCATGGCCGCACATCAGATTCACCAAAATTCAAAATTTTTGAAGACAGAGATTGGGCTATTTTGCAGTCACACTCACTTTTCTGCGGCTGCGATGGGATTTCTACAGTCTGCAAAATTTTCAGTACGACCGCAGAATCATGCTTGACCAATGAACCCTAATCTCAACTTTTGCGGACCGCACAATTCTTGTGTAGCCGCAGATTTCAAAACAAATGCGAACATGTTTCTAGGGATTACAAATTTTGCACAAATTTGACATGGTATTAACATTGAAGCATGAAAACTAAGTTACCCATTCCCCATAGAGAAATTATTAGTTGACCCACTACAATTTAAACCTTACACGTTTATAAAATTGAATTCTACTGACAAATGGCCTAAAACTACCTAACAAATTGTAAATTAAACTAAAAATTGAAAACAAGCAATTGAATCATACCAGTTATGAAGTAGTGCAAATGAGTGATCACAGATGTTGAATTGTATGTGGAAGATGATTTACCAGATGCTTTCAATGTTTTATATTTGGGAGTGCTCACAGAGGGAAAAAAATGTACAGTAACCCTAAGTTCACTAGTTATACAGATGGTTCTGTCTTGAGGGACAAAGTGATGTGTGCGGCCGCAAAATTCCTTCTACTGTCCGCACTCTATTACATGGGGCTCAGAAGACATAGCTGATATGCGGTCCGTAGAATTTGTGATGTGGCCGTTCATGGACAGTAGATTTTGGTGTGCAGCCGCACTTTGGCCATTTGTCTGACGGATCAAACGTTAGAGAGTTTGCATTTCCCCCTGTTCAATTTGTTTTGTCCACACTGTATTTGTGCGGCCCAGTTCCCTTCTGTTGTAGCAACCTAAATTGTGCAGTCCACACAACACACATGCAGTCCGCACTTTTTCAACACTTAACCAATTTTCTGGACACAATTCCTGTAAAGTACACTCATCCCTGCAACACACTTCGAATCTAGTTAGCATAAAAATAGCACCTATCTACAAAAAAAGAAACGTAAATAAAAAGAAAACATGTGTTTCCTCCCAAGAAGCGCATGATTTAACGTCGCGACACGACTCAGATTACCATCATTTGAAATGAATAACTGCCACCACGTGGCCATCATCAACTTTTCCCAAATAATGATTCACCCGGTAAACATTGACTCGGAATACCGCTTCATTTTTGTTCTTCAAGTCCAATTCTCCAAAAGGTGTCAAATCCACAATTTCAAAGGGACCACTCCATTTAGATTTCAGCTTTTTGGGAAGCATCCTCAATCATGAGTTGAGCAACAAAACAAGATCACCCAGCTTGAAATCCTTGTCCTGAATGTATTTTTCATGAAGGTACTTGATCTTCTCTTTGTGCAAGGACGAACTTCCATATGTATGTTACCGGAACTCATCCAATTCTTCAATTGTGCAACCCGTAAGTTAGCGGCTGCATTCCAATCAAGATTCAATTTCTTTAAAGCCCACATGGCATTGTGTTCAAGTTCCACTGGAAGATGACAAGCTTTTCCAAACACCAACCGGTATGGAGACATCACGATAGGACTTTTGAAAGCAGTCCGATATGCCCATAGTGCATCACCAAGCTTCTTTGATCAATCCGTTCGGTTAGCATTCACTGTTTTGGACAAGATACTCTTTATCTCTCGGTTGGATACTTCCACTTGACCGCTAGCTTGTGGATGATAGGGAGTCTTAACTTTATGAGTGAATTGATAAGCAAAGTATCAAAAGCCTTGTTTCAAATCTTGTGAAAATATTCTTCTTCAAGAACGCCACCACACTTCTCGCTTCGTTGTTGGGTAGAGAAATGGCCTCAACCCATTTAGACGCATAATCAACTGCGACCAAGATGTAAGTGTTTCCACAAGAACTCACAAAAGGACCCATGAAGTGAATATCCCACACATCAAAGATATCAATATCCAAAAGGTAGTGAGAGGCACTTTATTCTTCTTCGAGATTCCACCGGCTCGTTGGAATTCATCACATCTTTTCACCATATCACTTGCATCTTTGTAAAGAGTGGGCCAATAGAAACCGCAACTTAGCACTTTGGTCGTTGTTCGCTCAGCCATGGTGACCACCATAAGGCGAAGAATGGCAAGCCTCAAGAATAACATTTTGCTCTTTGTCCGATACACATATTTTAATTACCCCATCCGTGAAATTCCGGTAAAGGTAAGGCTCGTCCCAATAGTAATCTTGACAATCCCGTTTGAGATTCTTTCTTTGATTTGAAGAGAACTCAACCGGGATGATTCCACACACAAGGAATTTTGCTAGATCCGTGAACCATGACACCTATTTCATTGAAATACCCAAGAGTTGCTCATCGGGGGAAAGAGTAATTGATTTCAAGGCCATCATGCGGCCTCCCTTCCTCTTCCTATTGAGACAAGTGGTCCGCCACTTGATGTGCACTCTCTTTTCAATCTTGGATGTCAATATCAAACTCTTGCAGCAATAGCACCCATCTCATCAACCTAGATTTTGAATATTTCTTGCTCATAAGATAGCAAAGTGCCGCATGATCCGTGTGAACAATAACCTTTGCACCTATCAAATATTGGCGGAACTTATCATTGCAAACACAATGGAAAAAAGATCTTTCTCTATGACGGTGTAATCGACTTGGGTATCATTCATGGTCTTACTAGCATAGTAAACCGGATGAAAAACCTTGTTGATATGTTGCCCCAAAACTGCTCCAACTGCTACATCACTAGCATCATACATAGCTCAAAAGGAATACTCCAATTAGGAGCGGTGATAATGGGAGTGGTTGTCAACTTGAACTTTAGAAATTCAAAATCTCTTATACAATCATCATTGAAGTGAAATTTGGAATCTTTTTCTAATAACTTGAACCTTTATGAAGAGCCGGTAGAACTCCGTGTGACCCAAGAAAGTTCTCACGCCTTTCACCGAGGTTGGAGGTGGAAGTTTAGAAATCACCTCTATCTTCGCATTGTCCACCTCTATTCTATTCTTTGAAATCTTGTGGCCAAGGACAATGCCTTCCTCGACCATGAAACGACATTTTTCCCAATTTAGCACCAAGTTCGTTTCTTCACACCTTGCCAATACTGTATCCAAATTTGCCAAGCAATCATCAAAGGAATCTCCGAATACCGAGAAGTCATCCATGAAGACTTAAAAGTAGTCCTTTACCATTTCAGTAAAGATTGCCATCATACATCTTTGAAAAGTGGCATAGGGATAAGTTAAAGTTTTTTTCTCTTGCTCTTCCGGGGCAATAAGAATTTGGTTGTAGCCCGAATATCCATCTAGAAAGAAATAGAAAGAATGGGTGGACAACCTATCAAGCATTTCGTCAAGGAAGGAGAGTTGGAAATGGTCTTTCCTCGTGACTTTGCTTAGTTTGCGATATCCATACACACTCTCCACCTGGTCACCGTTCTTGCTCTAATCAACTCATTCTTGTCATTGGGGATCACTGTTATGCCCCCTTCTTGGGGACACATTGCTCTTGAGAAGTCCACGAACTATCTGAAATGGGGTAAACAACCCCGGTGTCTAACCACTTGATGATATCCTTTTTGACCACGTCTTGCATAGATTCATTTAGTATCCTTTGATGTTCAATGGAAGGTTTGGCATCTTCCTTCAAGTAAATCTTGTGCATGCAAAATGTGGGTCTTATTCCCTGAATATCCGGCAAAGTCCACCAAATAGATTTCTTTCTCTTGTGGAGCACCGCCAATATAGAGTCAACCTGCACGTTAGTCAAACAAGAGGAAAGAATAACCAGCAAAGTAGAACAAGGGCCAAGGAATTCATACCTAAGATGTGGAGGCTTCAACTCCAAGGTAGGAGTCTCTTCAATTGAAGGCTTTGTAGGAGGAGTTTTCCTATTCTCTAGATCCAAGGAAAGTTTCCGGGGTGTATTCCTTGCAAAGAATTCACACATTCCATGAAGCTATCCATCTCATCATCATCAAAGTTGAGCAAGACGGCCCCAACATATCACCCACATTAATGGTGGAACTTGTATCATTAATAATCACATCGGTCACAAAGTCCACGAAAGAACACACTTCATTGCTATTCGGTTTCCTCCTAGATTTGCACACGTGGAACACCACCTTTTCATCACCCACCCAGAAAGTGAGTTCTTCAGCTTCCACAACAACAAGAGCCTTCCCCGTAGCAAGGAAAGGTATTCCAACCTCATAGTCCACTTCACAATCAAGAATAACAAAATCCGATGGGAGAATGAATTTATCAACACAAACCAATACATCTTCAATCACTCCCAACGTTCTCCTCATTGTACGATCGGCCATTTGTAATCTAATAGATGTGGGTCTTGGTTTTCTAATTCCAAAGGTCTTGAAAATCGAATAAGGCATCAAATTGATACTATCCCTAAGATCAAAAAGAGATTTGGCAAACTTGGCACTTATAAGGGTGCAAAGGATTGTGAAAGCAGTTGGGATCTATTAATTTAGGAGCCAACGAATGCACAATTGCACTCACTTGATGAGTGACTTTGATAGTTTCAAAATTCATGGACCGCTTCTTTGTCACCAAATCCTTCATAAACTTTGCATAACCGGGAATTTTGAAACTATCAAAGTCACTCATCAAGTGAGTGAAATTTTGCATTCGATGTCTCATAAATTGGAACATCCCGGTGCTTTTACAATCCCTTGTACCATTGGAAGTGTCGAGTTATCCAAATCTCTTTGTGATCTTGGGGTGAGTATCAATTTGATGCCCTATTTGGTTTTCAAGACCTTGGGAATTGGGAAATCAAGACCCACGTCCATGAGATTACAAATGGTCGATTATACAATGAAGAAACCGTTGGGAGTGTTGAAGATGTGTTGGTTCGTGTTTATAAGTTTATTCTTATGGCGTATTTTGTTATTCTTGATTGTGAAGTGGACTATGAGGTGTTGATTATTCTTGGAAGACCTTTCCTTGCTATGGGGAAGACTCTTGTTGATATGGAAGCCGGAGAACTCACTTTCCGGGTGGGTGTGAAAAGGTGGTGTTCCATGTGTGCAAATCCATGCGGCAACCAAATATCAATAAAATGTGTTCTTTTGTGGACTTGGTGGCCGATGTATATGTTGGAGTCCGTCTTTCTCAATTGTGAAGATGAAGAGATGGATGACTTCATGGAATGTGTGAATTCTTTGGAAGGAATGGGGTCGTACAACTACGCACCCGCTAAACTTTCCATGGATCTTGGGAATAGGAAAAATCCTCTTACAAAGCCTTCAATTGAAGAGCCTCCCATCTTGGAGTTGAATTGAAAAGCCTTCAATTGACCAACATGCATGTTCACTCCACATTGGTGGTGCTCCACAAGAGGAAGAAGGCGATTGGCTGGACTTTGGCGAATCTTCGGGGAATAATCCCCGCATCTTGCATGCACAAGATTAACTTGGAGGAAGATTCCAAACCATCTATTTAACATCAAATGATAATCAACGATGCTATGCAAGACATGGTCAAAAAGAAGATTATCAAGTGGTTGGATGCCGGGGTTGTCTACCCCATTTCCGATAGTTTGTGGACTTCTTTGGTGAAATGTGTCCCAAAGAAGGGGAGCATGACAGTGGTCACCAATGACAAGAACGAGTTAATTCTCACAAGAATTGTGACCGAGTGGAGAGTGTGTATGGACTATCGCAAGCTAAACAAAGTCACGAGGAAGGACCATTTTCCACTTGCCTTGCTTGACCAAATGCTTGATAGGTTGGAGGACCGTGCTTTCTATTGATTTCTAGATGGATATTAGGGTTACAACCAAATCCTTATTGCTCCGGAAGATCAAGAGAAAACAACTTTCACATGTCCCTATGGCATTTTCGCTTTCAAGCGGATGCCATTTGGCTTATGTAATGCACCGATGACTTTTCAAAGGTGTATGATGGCGATCTTTACGGATATGGTAGAGGACTACTTTGAATTCTTCATGGATGACTTCTTGGTTGTCCGGGATTCCTTTGATAAGTGTTGGGAAAATCTGGATAGAGTATTGGCAAGGTGTGAAGAAACAAACTTGGTGCTAAATTGGGAGAAATGCCAGTTTATGGTCGAGGAAGGAATTGTCCTTGGCCACAAAATTTCAAAGAATGGCTTAGAGTATGACAAGGCAAAGATAGAGGTGATTTCTAAACTTCCACCTCCAACTTCGGTGAAAGGCATGTGAAGTTTCTTCGGTCACGCGGGGTTCTACCCGTGTTTCATCATGGATTTTTCTAAAGTGGCGAACCCGTTGTGCAAGCTATTAGAAAAAGATGCTAAGGTTCGCTTTAATGATGATTTCATGAGAGCCTTTGAATTGCAAAAGTTAAAGTTTACAACCACTCCCATTATCACCGCTCCTAATTGGAGTATCCCTTTTGAGCTCATGTGCAATGCTAGTGATGTATCAGTTGGAGAAGTTTTTGGGCAGCGCATCAATAAGATTTTTCATCTGGTCTACTATTCTAGTAAGACCATGAATGATGCCCAAGTCAATTACATTGTTACGGAGAAAGAGCTCCTTGCCATTGTGTTTGCAATTGAGAAGTTTTGCCCATACTTGGTGGGTACAAAGGTCATTGTTCATACAAATCATATGGAACTTCGCTATCTTATGAGCAAGAAATATTCAACATCTCGGTTGATGAGGTGTGTTGTTGGTTGATTTCCCAATGCACACGCAAGTGTACGTGGTCGACAAGTAATATAGGA
>ML347200.1:0-20006 GCA_005239505.1 Nicotiana paniculata | reverse complement strand
TGAGAGAATTAAGCAATATTACACTATGTAGAATACAAGTCAAACAACTGAGCTAAGGTGTCAATAAATAGGGTATTTATTTTTACTCAGGCATCACATGTCAAACAAAATATAAGGGAAAACAGAATGTATGTCATAACCTAATATGCCGACTTCAAACATGTCATAGGGTGCTTCTAAGTTACTCAATTTCTTCCTACTTCTCTAAAAAAATAAAAAAAAAAATAATTTAAAGTACCCGGTTCAAATTACACCCTTGGAAAAGAACCGGTGCCCAAAGAAAAACAAAGGGATACTACCTAACTACAAAAAAAGAAATCTTTTTGGTGTTTTTAAATCGGACTTTATTTCCCTCAAGAAAATTGTCCAACAGATCCATCGTTGGGAAAAATCCGAGCTTTTTCTAAACAATAATTTTATACAAGTACACCACAGAAAGCAGTTTCCCCACCCCACACTTATGTTATGCATCGTCCTCGATGCATGATCACAAAGAAAAACATTAAAACAAGGGTGAGAAATACTCCCTAAGACCCCCTCGGCTCTATCTCGGACATGATTCTCAATCTTTAGAGTCGGGATAACCCCACACTTAAGCTCAAACATGCCCCTCAGCTTCAACTTTTGAGTACTCAGACTTCCCCTCCTCTGCAAAATAAAAACGACACAAAACCGACACTAAAAAAAATATTAATTAAAAACAGAATAGATATACAGGATGGGTTGCCTCCCAACAAGCGTCTGATTTATAGCCTTGGCACGACTCTGCTACTTCACCACTTTTCCTTCCACTTTGAGGATATGAATTGCGTCCCCGATTTTGCATCAATTTTTCTGTCACGTTCATGGGGGGGTGGTGTAAAAATGAAGGAACCAAACAATAAGTATCGCATCTTGCACTTCTTGGCTCTTAGGTGAGGAATGTCATTTTGTCTCCTTGGCATCACAAATTTCAGAATATAAACACTTTGTTCCTCATCCATTGACTCCTCTATATGCTCGACCGGATCAATTCCCATGTCACAACCAAACACAATGTTGAAAAGTGTTTAGAATGAGGTCCAATACGCTCCAATTCAAAAACTGCATTATTTTTGACATCCTCTATTTTATACTCTTCATAAACCTTGACATCATTAATAATTTGGTCGAATATTTGGATTTCCTCTTTCCGCTCCACAAGCTGGCCAGTATCTACAATTATTGATGGTAAGGCATCAGACACCTCAACCTTTTTATTCAATTGAGCCTGCAGGTCATGGATATATGAGCCAAATTGGTCTTATCTTGCCTGAGCTCAGTTCTTCCTTCTATCTATTGCTCTGTCATATTTGAAACACCATCACGAAGAAACTCATGATATTTTATTAGTTGAGCTTGTTCCTCTAGCCAAGCTTCGCTCATTATATCTGCTTCTTCAAAATTATCTTCTGGTGGGAACTCGCTTTCTTCGTCGAGTTGAGATTCTTCTTTGAAATTGGCCATTAATTCATCCACTTTATCCTGGAGTCTTTTGATAGCTAAGGCATCAAGAACTTGTTGCTCAGCTATCATGTTCTGTTGCTTCGCTGCTTGTCTCATCAAGTCCATAATATGAGCCATGCTTTCCATATCCTCCACTTCCTTGCTCCTATCAAACTCAGTAACATTATTAGAAACATTACAATACAAGCTCTGAGAAGGATAATAAGAATTAGGACAACCATCCCAATGGCCACCTTGACAACCACACATTACACAAATTCCACACATTAGATTGAGATGGACAATATTGTCACATGTGTGGTCCTCCACAATATGGAAAAGGATCGTCATAATAAGAATAAACACTATTCGACCAATTATCATTCCAAGATTCCATGTCAAGAAAAATAATAAAATATTAAATTAAGATGCAAATAAGAAATAAAAAAAAAGTTAAAAACTTACATAGACTAAAGTAATAATTCAATATTGTAGAATAGTTGATTTCTAAGTCCCCGGCAATGGCGCCAAAAACTTATTGGTCCCAAACGCACATGTAAGTATACATGGTCGACAAGTAATATAGGATTGTAAGTCCAGATATCGTACCCACAGAGACTTGTGATTAACTATCAACTAAATTAAACCCAAACAATTAATCTATTCAAGCGAACACTAAAGTATGAATATTTAACTAAAATTAATCTAGAATAGTAAACTATAAAATTAACGAAATAATTGGCGAGATTTTAGATACGAATTCAATGAGATCCGATATTCTAGAGCTATGGGTTAGCAAACAATCCTGTTGAGTTTTCCACTTAAATCGTCTAATTAATTTATCAGGTTTATTGATTGACGAGGTTAATATTGCTCGTGGCCTTCTCCCGAAGTACAACTCGCCTAATCAAGCTAACATAACACCTATATTTTATGAAATTAGGATTAACGAGAACGCATTAATAATTCCCGTATAATAACCAAGCAAGGCGAATAGGTATATTCCTATCCTAACCGCAAATCCACTCCCCTGGAGGGTTAAGATCTTGCTCTACCCAACCTTATATGCAACCTAGAATTCGCTCTCCCGAGTTTAATACTAGATTCGTAGATAGTATTCAATTGGTGATCAAGAAATCAAATAATTAAGTGCAAGATTGAATAAATAAACCAATATGATAATATAATAAGAACAATTCAATCTTCAAACTACAACATTCATGTAGCACCCAAAACTCTAGAACTAATAAACTATGAAATTAAAGGAAGAGAAGAGAAGAAAAACAGGTAGAAGCCTCCTTGAAGCGTGGTGTGTGTTCCTCCACGTGAATCCTCCTCAAAATATGTTCGATCCCTGAATAATCCCCCAAAATATCTTCGATCCCCTTAAAGTTGTGTTTTTGGGTCTATTTATAAGTTTGGGACAAACCCTAACCATGTAGGAGATTTCTATTCAAACCGGGTAACACTTAAAACCTTCAAAACTCGGAATTGACCGGACAGGGACCCAGGGGTTAAGCCCCAAACGCCCCCTTATCGCTAGGCCAGGCCTGGCATTAGGGGCCAAACGCCCCACTAACGCCAGGGCCAGCCTGGCTTTAGTGGCCAAACGCCCGGCTAACGCCCGGGTGTTTCCTTTTCGACTCTTGAGCGTATTTTTGACGTTTATGCATCTGTTTAGCTCGGCTTCCATCTCCAATTCACCTACACATGAAATAGACTCTATTGTGCACATATAACGTGTATTTTTATCACAAAAGCACATAAAATGTAAGGTATATAATGCTTAAAATCATGAATTCTAGCCACGCATCACACGTGGAGTACCAAATCTGGAGAATATATTATTCTTCACAAACACATCGACAACCATGGCATCATTCGTCGGCAATGCAATTGCCTCCACCCATTTCGACACATAGTCAACTGCCAGCAAAATGTATTTATTTCCCCTGGATAATGGGAATGGACCCATAAAGTCTATCCCCCATACATCAAAAATCTCGACCTCCAGGATATTATTCAAAGGCATCTCGTGCCTCCTTGTTATCGTTCCTGTTCTTTGGCACTGGTCACACTTTTTAACAAATGCGTGAGCATCTTTGAATAGCGTTGGCCAAAACAAACCAGATTGTAGCACTTTCGCCGTTGTTCTATCGCCACCATGATGGCCCCCATATGGTGATGCATGACAATCATACAGCACAAGTTCCACTTCTTTATCAGGAATACATTTCCTCATTAACTGATCACCACATTCTTTGTACAGGTAGGGATCATCCCAGTAGTAAAACTTCACATCGCGTAAGAACCTCTTTCTTGCTTCAGATTCTATTTTCGGAGGAAGTACCCCACTCACTAGATAATTAACATAATCATCATACCACGGAGGAGGGTCTTTGGTTATAGCAAAAAGTTTCTCATCAGGAAAAACTTCTTTAATATCTCCACCCTTCTCCACATGATCATGATTTTCTAGTCTCGACAGATGGTCAGCTACTTGGTTATCAGTGCCCTTTCGGTCTCTTATCTCCACATCAAATTCCTGCAACAATAAAACCCAGCGCATCAATCTAGCTTTAGATTCTTTCTTTATAAATAAATACCTGATTGCTGCGTGATCTGTGTGGACTATAACTTTTGTTCCCACCAAGTATGCCCGAAATTTTTCAAAGGTCCACACCAGAGCTAACAGCTCCTTCTCAGTGGTGGTGTAATTTTGTTGTGCATCATCAAGGGTCTTACTCTCTTAGTAGATGGAATAAAACTCTTTTTCTTTCCTTTGGCCTAGCACTGCCCCAATTGCATGGTCACGTGCATCACACATAAGTTCAAATGGTACTGACCAATCAGGTGCAACAATTTTGGGGGAAACTACCAATTTCTTTTTGAGCTCCTCAAATGCCTTCAGGCAGGGTGCATCAAAATTGAAATTGACATCTTTTTCCAGCAACCTGCACAAAGGAGTAGCACTTTTAGAAAAATCTTTAATAAAGCGCCTATAAAATCCTTCGTGTCCCAAGAAACTCCGGACGTCCTTCACTGAAATTGGTGGAGGTAGTTTTTCAACTGCCTCCACTTTTGACTTATCAACTTCGATGCCACTTTTAGATACTCTATGACCCAAAACGATGCCTTCCTGCACCATAAAGTGACACTTCTCCCAATTTAACACAAGATTCCTTTCTTCACAACGGGCTAACACCATGCTTAGATTTTTCAAACAATCATCATAAGATGACCCAAAGACTGAGAAGTCATCCATGAACACCTCTACGAATTTTTCCACCATGTCAGTGAAAATAGCAATCATACATCTCTGGAAGGTGGCTGGTGCATTGCAAAGACCAAATGGCATTCGCTTGAAGGAGAAGGTGCCATAAGGGCAAGTAAACGTGGTCTTCTCCTGATCCTATGGGCTACTCTGTCCAGCATTTGATCAATTAATGAGAGTGTAAAATGATCCTTGCGGGTTACTTTGTCGAGCCTTCGATAATCAATGCAAACTCTCCAACCCGTAACAGTGCGGGTAGGAATTAGCTCATTCTTCTCATTCTCAATCACGGTCATCCCTCCCTTTTTGGGTACATTGAACTGAGCTCACCCAGTTGCTGTCAGAAATAGGAAAAATGATACATGCATCCAGCAATTTTATGACTTCTTTCTTCACTACTTCTTTCATGATGGGATTCAGACTCCTTTGTTGCTCAACACTCGGGCGATGTCCATCTTCCAAACAGATTTTATGCATGCAAAACGATGGGATGATTCCCTTAATATCTGCAACGGTCCACCCAATCGCCTTTTTGTGCTCACGAAGTACCCTAAGCAATATCTATTCTTGTGTATTGTTCAGGCTGGATGAGATGATCACGGGTAATGTCTCAGAGTTCCCCAAATAAGCATAGCGTAAATGTGCTGGAAGAGCTTTGAGTTCCAGCTTTGGAGCCTCTTCAATAGATGGCTTAGGAGGGGTTAGAATAACAGGCTTGTTCAACTCTTCAAATTTTCCTAGCCCGTGTAGGTAACTGCAGAATACTTCAAGAACTTTCTCAATGTCTCCCCTTGTTTCATCCCCACAGTCTTCTTCATCCCCAACCAACACTCGCTCAAGAGGGTCAACAGAACTTATGTAGGGAACCATTGACGCCAATTTGCTTTCCACTACAGTAATCATGGATAGCTCTTCATAGTGGACAGGTAACTTCAGTGCCTTATAAACATTAAACACCTCCACTCGATCACCAACTCGCATTGTCATTTTCTCTTCACACACATCAATGATAGCTCGGCCCGTATCTAGGAAGGGATGCCCCAAAATAAATGGGACTTCTTGATCAGGCTCATAGTCCAAGATAATGAAATCAGCTAGGAAGATGAAAGAGCCCACCTGAACCAGCACATCTTCAACTACTCACACAGGATGAGCAAGGGAGCGATCAGTCAATTGTAAAATAACTGTTGTTGGTCGTGGCTCACCCAACCACAACTGCTTGAACACAGATAGCGGCATCAAATTAATGCTTGCCCCAAGATCTCACAAAGCTCACCCGACTGCATGCTTACCAATTGAGATTTGGATAGTAAAACTACCCGGATCATTTAATTTCTGAGGTAGATTGCTTTGAACTCTTGAGCTAACTTCCTCACTGAGCGCCACTGTTTCGAACTCAGTCAGCCTTCGTTTATTAGCCACATTGTCCTTGATGTATTTAGCATATTTGGGCACCTTCTGCATAATGTCTACCAGTGGAATATTGATTTGTACCTGCTTCAAGAGGTCAAGAAACTTTTTGTATGCGGCATTATCTTTTACCTTTTGCAACCTTTGAGGGAATGGAGGGGGTCGCCTCACAAAAAATGGTGGGGATTGCTCAGCCACCGCCTCCTTTGCTGGCTTATCTGATTCTTTTGGGTTGTCTGATGTTGATTCAATAGTGGCTGGTTTCTCATTAAAAGTTACCTACTTTCTCTTTTTGGACTAGACTTCTTCCAATTGCCTCCCATTCCTCAATGATACAGCATTAACAGATGCCTTAGGATTAGCTTCAGTGTCACTTGGAAGAGACCCCGTTGGTCGGGTATTTTGAGAACTGGCGAGTTTCCCCACTTGACATTCTAAATTTCTCGTCGCTACAGTCTGGGCTTGGTGATCAGCCATTATTTTCTGATTGAAAGCAAGTTGGTCGTTCATGATTCTCTTCATAATATCCTTAAGGCTTGTTGATGGTTCAGCCTGGGGTGGTTTGTACTGCTGTTGAGGTGCTGGATACTTGTAGTGATTCTGAGTGCTTTGATCTCCACCCCAAGAGAAGTTTGGGTGGTTTCTCCAGTTGGGGTTATAAGTGTTTCCATATTGATTTGCTTGTCCCCTATTCGCATTACCCACAAAGCAGACAGACTCTGGATTNATTTCTCCCCATCTCACCTTGCCAGTCTGGATTGCTTTTGGAGAATTTATTCAGTAATGAAAATATTTCATCATAATTCTTGTCCAACACCTGACCTCCGGCTACTACATCTACCACAATTTTTGTTTGCGGATGGAGCCCTTAAATGAAAGTGTGAACTAACACCTCGTTTGTCTGGTTGTGATGAGTGCAATCTCTGAGTAGCCCCTTGAACCTTTCCCATGATGAATATAAAGATTCACTCGTTTTCTGTTTAAAGGAGACTATCTCACTCCTGATCTTTGCAGTCTTTCCCGAAGGGAAGAACCTTGCCAGAAATTTTCTCGCCAAATCGTTCCATGTTGTAATGGAGTTAGTTGGTTCTGCCTTCAGCCATCGCTTTGCTTCGCCCAATAGAGAGAATGGAAAAATCGTGAGCCTCACATAATCTGGCGTGACCCCGTTAGTGATATAAGTATCACTAATCTCCAAGAAGTTCAGAATGTGCTGTTGTGGATCCTCGTGTGGAAGACCCATAAACTGCCCGTTTGCATGAAGTAGCTGGATCATGCTCTGTTTAAGCTCAAAGTGCCCAGTGATTCTGGGCTTCACAATGCTGGAGGTAACATTAGCAATACTGGGCAATTTCCACCTCCTGAACAACCATGTGTTGTTCCTATTCCATGTTCACAGGAAATTGGATGAGGTCCTAAATATTGTCTGTATCTCTTGCTTCTCGCAACCTCTTGTTAATGATCTCTCAGGTTCGGGGTCAAAGCCGNGTGACGTTAGACTCAATGAAATAAACAATTAAAGCAAGTAACTAGAAAGTAGTCTATATTCAAGTCCCCGGCAACGGCGCCAAAAACTTGTTGGTCCCAAACGCCCACGCAAGTATACGTGGTCGTAGCAAGTAATATAATTTTAAATCGAATATCAAACCCACAAGGACTTGCATAAACTACTTGCTGAATCACTCTAATTGTTATTTAATCAAGCCAAAATAAAATTCAGGTATGTAACTAATTTATAATACGAATCTATGGAATAACTAATTATCAAGTACGAAAGTATTGTTTTGTATTCAGTAGAGGCAAATATTCCAGGGTTGTGATCAATTCACCACCGTATTGCATTCTAATTAACTCTCCGCTTCATATAATTCACTCATGGTTGCTAATTAATCGATAAACGCTCTCATAGCCTTCTCCCGAAGCACTACTCGCCTATTCTCACTAGATTAACGCCTACATTCCTATGAAATTAATCTATTAGAACGCACTAAGATTACGATGTTTAATTAAGCACGGTGACTAGGTATATTCCTATCCTAACCACAAATCCGCTCCCCTGAAGGGTTAAGATCGCGCTCTCTTCAATTCTTCTCTAATCTATATACGACTTTCCCAAGCATAACATAGATAGTATATAGAACCAAATTGCTGGCCAGACAATTAAGCAATTAAACACAGAATTGAAGAAACATCCATATATTGAGTGAACTATAATCAAGGTTAAATTAATGTCGAATAACAATATTCATGGCTAAACCACAACCCCAGAACGATGGGTGTTTAGCCACTCATACTAAAATCAAACAATTGCATAAGTGTTGCATAAATTGAAATACTAGAATAAGATGAAGAAAACTGAGAAATCCTTTGCTTCCTAATGATCCCGTGTGTATCTTCTCTCCAAAATGGCATACCTCCCTCCAAGTTGTGTTTTTGGGTGTATTTATATGTTTTGGGACAAACCCTAAACGTGTAGGATACTTCTAATCAAACCGGGAAACACTTAAAACCTTCAAAACTCGGACTGGGTCAGATCAGGGACCAGGCGTTACAGGCCAAACGCCTGGCTAACGCCTGGCCAGGTCTGGCGTTGTGGGTCAAACGCCCCCCAAACGCCCGGCTAAACCAGGCTTTACAGCTCAAACGCCTGGCTATAGTCAGGTTCACTCATTTTTGACTCTTGAGCGTATTTTTGACGTTTATGCATCCATTTAGCTAGGCTTCCATCTCCAATTCACCTACACATGAAATAGACTCCATTATGCACATACGACGTGTATTTTTATCATTAACGCACATAAAATGTAAGGCACATAATGCTTTAAACCATGAATTATAATCACACATCACTTCTCAATAAACCAATAAATCATATGCTACTCCATATATATCTTTAAATCTTACTAAAAGATAAAGTCTAGAAAATATGCCAAATTCCTAATTGAATAAATATTTATCATTCTGGATTTTCCTCGTTTCATGGTCCAACTCAGTTGAAATCTGGCTACACCAAACAGTCTCTTTTGCTGTTTATTTTGATTTATTTTATATATATTCTCAAAAGAAAATTGGTTGTCTAATTTGATTTTAGTCCTTGAATTTTACGTATTTTAGGTGAGGTTTGGGAATTGATTGATTTTTCTTTATATTCCAAGGAACCAAAAAAAAACTGAATATGTTATTCGATTTGAATTCTTTAATTTTCCTGTAATTTTGGAGTCATTTTTGGATCCGCTTTGTGGGTTTTAGTTCTGGTGACGATTCAAGAACTTACTTTTTTGGTGGGGTTTGATTAAAAAGCTTATTTTATAAACTCAAATGGATGAGAAAAAGGGTGTCAATGGTCGCACCAAGGAATTTATAGGTGCAAAAAGAATAAGAATGGAAGATTCAGAATGGGTTGTGAAGAATTTGTACCCGCGAGCCGGGCATATATCTTTCTCTGAGTTTTGAGGACCAAAGAGAATGATAGGAGTTTTTTTTCATTTTCTTTTTCTGATTTTAATTTTTTTAATCAAATTTATAATTGCTGAAATTGATTATGATGCGGAAACTAATATAGATCCGATGTGCCATTCACGTATGAAAGATTGAGATACACGCAGGGTTGGAGGCAGGATCTCCGCGAAAGGGGTTCAAAGAGAAAAAAAGTTAAAAATAATTGTAGCTAGTGGGAGTTGAACCTATGACGTTACAAATGATTTGAACCCCCTTGACCACTAAGCTACAATTTTGGATTGTGTCAAGGGGATTCAAAATTTAATATATAGAAGTAAAAAACAGATTGTGCCTTATATATACAACGTAATTTTTCGGTGAAGGGGGTTCGGGTGAACCTCCTTCCGACTCCTAAATCCGCCCCTGGCCGGAGGTGCTTGAAGGAATATACTTAAACAAGTTCAAGTTTCTTGGAAGAAACTTGGGTCCGGAACCAAAGTGTGGATCTTTTGGACTCAAGAGATCGAAATAAGTGTAAAAAAAAAATTAGTAACCAACGTATATATAACGCCCTTTTAAAGGGCGCTATACCTTAACGTCTATAACGCCTTATAAAAGAGCGCTATGCAGGAAGTTGATTAGACGTCCATGTATAGCGCAATTTATTAAGGTGTTATACATATAGCGCATTAATAAACTGCACTATACACGTTCAAATATACGTCCCCTTCCCTTCACCCACGTTCAAACCAGAAAACAAACCCCCCCCCCCCCTTTTAAAACCTGATCCAGAAAAGTAAAGAGTGTTGGTCCCACATACTAGCTAAGCCTTCTCTTGTTGTGGGTTGCTTGTTTCCGACTCAAATCTTCAATTCTTCAACTTTCTGAAAAACATAAATCGAGGTATTCCGATTTAGTTTATGTTGAAACTCGTATAAATAATGCATATTAGTTGTTTTGAATATGTTCCATGTTGTTTTGTATTTTTTTTTGTGATTAAACTAGTATGTTATTTTTATCCGGACTAAGAAATTAGTGTTCTAAACAAATATGTAAAAATTGAGAAATCATTATTATTTGTTTAAAAAATGTTAATAAATTACTTTTACTGTTTTATATGTATTTTCGTGGACGTTTTGTGATTAAATATATTTGTAATTTTTATCTAGTTTAGATTATTTATTTGCTTAAAGACTAGTAATATAGTGCTCTTTTAGCATAGTAAAATATAGTACCTTTTAGCATAGTATCCCTGTAGTTTAAGTATCTCTTATACTCAAAAACACATCAAAATAACTGATAGATCAAACACACACTTTGTCCAATTAAATCTTGTATAATTATAAAAATTAATTATTTAATTTACAAACAAACATATAAAATTATAAAACTAACATGTAAAATAATAAAACTAACACATATAAGAATTAAAGATATCTTGGTGCTACTGGGCCTCAAATATCGAGCCTAAAACCCATATTTGAATATTTAATAATAAATATTACATATTTATAAAAATTATTATTTAATTTACAAACAAGCATATAAAATAATAAAACTAACATGTAAAGTAATAAAACTAACACATACAAAAATTCAGGATAGCTTGGTGCTACCGGGCCTCAAATATCGAGCCTGGAACCCATATGTGACTACTTAATAATTAAATATTATATAATTATAAAAATTAATTATTTAATTTACAAACAAATATGTAATTAATATTGTTTAATTTACAGTAGACGACATGGATGTGCTGCCTATGCATCACAGACCTTTCAGCAACGAGCTATTGTCGTTACAGGGCGATCATAGGTCCGCCCACATATGGGGGGGAGAGTTACTGTCCCAGACTCTCCACGCCAAGAGAGTGGACAACATGTAGGACTTTCTGAAGGGAAAAGTTCTCCATCCCCGTGTAGTTAGACGCCTGCAGGATACGATCTTCTACAGGATTTTGGAGATCAGGCGGCTGCAGCTCGATTGGTCTTTGGTCACGGCCCTGATAGAGCGGTGGCAACCGGAGACGCACATATTCCACCTGCCCATTGGCGAGGCCGCCATCACACTGCAGTACGTGGAGGTTTTATATGGGTTGCCCATTGATGGACAGCCCGTCGCTCTGCCGTAGGCCATGAGAGAGATGACATGTGGGCAGTATATGGACATGCTGCAACAACTCACTAGTTTCGGGTCACAGGATGAGACAGCATGGGTTGGGGCCAGTCGTCTGCAATTGACGACTATTCGAGAGCATTTGGAGATATTGCACCCTGACATCACTGGCGAAACACCGGATCTACATATTCACCGGTACACGAGGTTCCTCCTACTCCTTATGTTTGGAGGGGTCTTGTTCCCGAACACTTCGGGGAACCTAGTCAGCTTGAGATTTCTTCATCATCTTGAGCGACTAGATGATTTACCCCAGTACAGCTAGGGTGCTGATGTTCTCGCCTACTTGTACAGGAAGCTGTATCGGGTGAGCATGGGCACCCAACATGATGTATGTGGATTTTTTCCGCTGCTACAGGTAACAACATATTCGAATACTCTATTCATTATAACATACCTAGTAAAAATATATCTTAAATTTTACGTCATCTTTGTATGTTAGGTTTGGGCCTGGGAGCGTTTCCTGCAGTTGTAACCACCTCTACCACCATTACCTCCGGATGTAACACCTTCGTTTCTCCCTCTAGCTAGGAGATGGGTTCTCCGGTGACGATATGTACGAGATTACGAGGCTCGGCATAATCTCCCCTTTGCAGGGATTTGTTGAATTTGCTGGAGGGCACACATGTAAATGTATACCTAAGTTTACTTGGAATAGCTTCACATGTGTTGTTGGATTTCAGTTGTTACTTAATAGTTCATCTGGACGCCATACATCGAAGAATTGATAGCTGGCTTGATTATTGCTCAGCTGGCCGGCTTATTTGGAGCTCTTCCGTACGGCCAATGTGCTAGTTATTTATACGCAAGGCAACACACATAACGTATTATTTAACCGTGATATCCTCACACATAACATAGTATTTAACCGCATTATGCTTTGCGTGTTAAATATTCTTTCGGATACAATACAACTTTTTTGCAGGTGGGCAGCTTTTCAGGTCGACAAGACAACACACATAACGCAGTATTTAACCGCGCTATACATATTCACATATTTATCAAACATCTTCCTCCTCTGACAGTGTAGTTTTTTACTAATTTTAGATTAAAATTCAAAAGTTAACGGAATAAGATTGGTTTTTTAATCCAATACTATTTTTGATTACATGAACGAGAGGGGAGAAATTCATTAAGTTAATCAACTGAAAATGTTAAATATCAACAGATTTAACAACAATGGAACATAATTTTATTTGATGCATTTTGCAAAAATAAACAAGTACATACACTTATTACAACCACATTACGGAAATAAAACACTATGTTTATCCTTAATAGTTTGGCACATTAGATGAACTTCAACCCGGAGCTGGATTACCACAGCCACCCAAACCAGCTGAAGGACATTTTCGACGGTCGTGTCTTATTTGCGAGCATATACCGCATTTTCACGCATAAACAGTATCACGAACATTCATTTTGTTCCGTATATGATTTCTTTTTTGCACTTGTCGCTGACGTAAAAACTCCTTGTCACACACCATTTTAAATGATTCCGGCGGCCAATAATGTTCAGCACCCACTGGCTGCAACTGCCCACTATAGGTGTTTAAGTACGCAACAACACTATATTGTTTATCAACGTAGTTGGTTGGCCTTAAACCTGTATGTTGAAAGCTTTGATGGCATGTGAGCACGACATGTGGTAGATGGACCATTTCCCACAAGAGCATAACCTTCTAGATTCATTGATGGTGTGTACATTATTCCCCCGGTTTTGATGGAATGTGGTGCGAACTTCAAAAACATTTCGGTCATGATCATATTGTAAAAATGAATGCCAATGTGCTCGCCGCCTGTATTTCTCAATTGTTTTCATTGGCAGTGGCATAAATTCAACACCCATTTCCATCAATGACGTTGCAGCTGCAGCCCTTTCAACAAACCTCTCTGCCATTTGATTAAATGACATCCGCACCATGGCAGTGACAGGTAATCCTCGTGCAGACTTCAATAACCTGTTGAAAGACTCTGACACATTTGTAGTCAGAATTACCCATCTTTTTCCACCATCCACATGCAAAGTCCAGTTTTCAGGCTTATGTCGCAATAACCAACGATAGGCTGCCTCGTCTTCCTGCCTGATAGATTCCATGTGCTTTCAGAATTTATGCGCTTGGTGATCTGTTGCAACCATCCACATTAAATCATGAAGATCCTTGTTGGGATGTGCCTTTTGGAAATTGGCCTTAAGGTGCCTCACACAGTAATTGTGGTAGGCTTACGGTTCTTTCCATGCAAAGAAAATTCTCTACAGAACTTAAAATACCACCATGTTGATCAGATATTAGACAAATACTTGAATGTTGTTTGACAACGTGCTCTTTCAAGTGGTTAAAAAATAACGTCCACATCTTTTGGCTTTCATTGGCACAAATAGCAAAAGCTAGAGGAAATATTTGTCCATTCGCATCTATTGCAAGGACGATCAACAGCTTAACATCATACTTTACATAGACATGATTGCCGTCTATGGATATTACCAGTCGGCAATGCAAAAAACCATCAATTGCTGGTTTAAATGCCTAGAACACGTATTTGAATATATATATTCGGTATTTCCGGACTCCACCCAATCTTCCATTCAACAACGGTCCCGGGTTAAAGTATTGTAGTGCGGCCATGTACCTAGGTAGAGCTGCAAATGACTTATCCCAGTTACCATAAGCAATTTCAAACGCACGTTTGCGCCCGAGAAATGCCTTTCTTTTGGTAATGGTGCAACCATATTCCTGGTGGACTGATGTAATGCACTTTTTGATCTTGTACCTTATGAATGCTTCAATGTGTGGAATCAGGACAAGAGAAATCAAGTCAACATCCAAGTTGTAGTGATTCCCATTGAATGTGTCCATTTCACAAGTGTGGGTAGCAATGTCTTTACCCTCTTTTCACATACATGTTTTCTTCTTGCTCGCACGCAGCATCCAATGACAAATCATAAACCATCTACGGCAAACAACTTTGTATACATCCGGACATGACTCCCATACCATCATCTCACGACACTCTTTTACCCTGTACATTTTTGTCGCCTTGCTTAGGTGCGCTTTATCATGAAAAAGCATGCCCTTTGCCAGCACCATTGGTCTAGACTCATCCCACATTGTTGTCCGAACTTCGTCAAAATCCCTTGTGAGGGCATCCACATCCGGCATACTTGGAAAATGATCAAGGTAGGGAATTTGCCTTGAATGAAACGGCACTTGGGACTTGTACACTCCTGGTCTAACGGGGGAGGGGGGGGGGTGGAGCATGCTCCCTCGTCAAATCAGGTCCATCATTCTCTTCCTCCTCATCACCAACCTCATCAGGGAAGGGTGTGTCATCTCAGGACTCATCGACATTATTGTCATAATCACTGTTCTCTTTCTGACTCTGTGCATCTGCCAGACCCGATTAAATATGTCATCTTCGGGCAATTGAGTCAGGATATGTGGTTCAACTTGCTCGTTTTCATTGCACAAACAACAAAATAATAAGCTACTCAAATTGATAAATACTTTACATATAGCTATATCACTTCACTTACAAGTTGTAATGTGTTGACATTCCATGATGGACATTATCCTGTTGGTGATGACTCCCGAATGGACCACCATGATCCAACACACCAGAACTACGCATATTCTAACCGGGCGTGGGTTCATAACTTGTAAAATTTATATCTGGTTGGTACCCCTTGTGGAATATATGAGTGTTAATACAAATTCAATAAAACAAAAATATACATCGTAACACAAAGAAAAATTGAAGTTTACTACTCGTCTTGTGGATTATGTAAAGTAGGAGAGAAATTATTTCCTCGCTCCTCATTCGCCCGTGGTGATAAGTTTAAATCAGGCCAAACTCTTTTAGCCGGAACCTGTCCGGCAAAAACTGCTCCAGAATAACCACTCGATGACTGAGGGTTATTCCTACTTTGCACAACATCATTATTGCGAACGTCTTCAACCTTGACGTACATTTCCAACATTTTTATCACAAGAAATTCCTGGTATTCATCCGGAGTCCTCAAAAAAACACTCAAAGTTTCATCATCCTCGATGTTAAACTCAGCGTAACAAGCAAACCCTTGCAGAGTGACATAATACAGATATCTTCCAGTTACTTTAAAGTTCACCGAATGTTTCCTCACACTCATATTTTTACATAACAACGATACCACTGTATCGTAACCCATTGTAAGTGGCAACTTAACATGACACTGTGGAGATAAACTATAGCTCACAGAGTTATTCGCCACCACAACCTCACCCCCTAATATAATGAAACCCTTACTTTTCGCTCGTCAGACATTATGAAAAAATGCTTGAAAATTTAACAAGAAGAAAGTTTAACAGGAGTTAGGAATATTTTTGAATGGATTTTTACAAAATCCTCAACGCCTTTAAATAAGGCAATGCCCAGCTCGGGGATTGAATTTTTTGAGGTATAGCGCCCTTTTAAACGGCGCTTATACCCATTGAATTATTGTTATGCCAGTTAAGCGCAGAAGAGTTATTGGTGGGCCCACAAAATACGTATAGTGCCCTTTATAAATGTGTTATACCTGCCAGTCTTGTCAAAGTAAGGTATAGCGCCTTTAGGGAAAGCGTTTTATATATAGCGATCTTTTAAAAGGCGCTATACCTTAATGTCCAAAACGGAGTTAAGGTATAACGCTCTTTAAAAGGACGTTATATATACTTTGGTTACTATTTTTTTTACACTCATTTCGATTTCTTGAGTCCAAAAGAACCACACTTTGATTCCGGACTCAAGAAACTTGGTGAAGCAGGAGGCTGTATATTTAAATCGATTAAAGTAGAGATTCCAACTAGGTTATTCTGCCTATTAATTAAAAATCCTCACTAACAGCTAGTAAAAAGAAAAATAGTGTGCAATTCACATCTATAGGTTTAGTTAGTTCTTAAAATTCTTAGCGTTAAACATATTACTTTTTAAAAAGTATAGATTCGTGCCTACCATTTATTGTAATTTTAAAAAAAGCAATTACATATAGATTTATGCTCCGTATTGAAAGTATTAGATTCAAATGAACTCATTACAACTACTCTACTTCTAGAGCATATGCGTGGTTAATGAAATTCTTTTTGGGATTATTTCATTTCCAAGACTCAATTATGTCTTTTTAAGACAAATTAATTAGGGGTTCTACGCATCTTACTCATCTCTACATTATATCTATACTATATTAAAAGCACAAAAGCCCTTAGCGAAATTCGTTATTTTTATATATTTAGGAATAGTCATTTAATTTTTTCTAATATTTAAAAACAATTATCTAATTATTTTCCTAATACTTAGGATTTTAATTTCTTATTCCTTCCAATTCTAGAATTGATATACTTTCAACTACATAAAAATTTAGGAATATAAATAAGCACTTTCAATTGCAGACTAGGATAGTTTCGACATCTTTCAATTTAGGAGTATTTTTTCTTTCTTTTTCTTCTAACTTGTTTTTTTGGTAGTATTTTTCTTCTAACTTTCTTTTTTGGTAGTATTTTTCGTCTAACTTTGTACACCGCTTGCCTTTTATTTCATTTAGAATATATTTGAGGTTAGTACTAAATCTTTAAAGGTATATCTTTAGGAGTAAAAATTATCTCACTGAGTAATATTGTTGCATTTACCATTTTGTACGTGAAAATAAAATACTAAATAAGAAAATGAGGTTACAATTTGCCGAAAATTATTTTTATATATTTATTAAAGTAAAAAATAAATATAAAAAAAGAAATAAATCATAAAAAAATTATAAAAGAAAAAGAAAAATGCTTTTGTAAATTTTGTAATCAATTTTAGAAAATATAAACAATTTAAATATATTTTTGAATCAAATTAGGCTTATTTTTTAAAAGTTTTTATTTAGATGGGAACTGATTATAGACGCACAAGAAAATTAAAGCGCTACATATGTGAGAGTTGATGAAAAGAATAAATTCTAATTTTGATTAGCTTGAATTTCATATTCTATGAACGCAACCCTTTCATAATCAAACAATACTACAATCATATACTCTTGCTTTTCATAGAAAACAACATCCAAATGGATCCAGATGAAGAGTCAAAGATGCATGATTATGTGTTTAGATAAAGGAAGAATTATAGATTAATCATACTGTAGCGGTTGAATTAATCTATTTTTGCAATAATAATTTATTATTTTTTACTATGATGGAAATAATTCCTATATAGTATTTGCCAATACAATTGAATAATTTGCATTTTGATCAATGAGAAAAAAAAATGTTTTTCTAGTTAGTCGACAATATTTCTGTCCTTTTAGAATGAACTTAAAAATATGGGGTACATGCACAATAGAAAATGATCGGAAAGCAAATTTTTCCTGTAATATTTTTTATTCCACGTTTTTTTGTTTTTTATTTTTATTCTAATAATAATAACCCAATTAAAATAAAAATTACCAACCGAACTGATCCTATCCTACAACAATATCCATATACATAAATTAAAATAATAATAAAAGTGAATCCCCCCGAAACACGATACTTCTATCGGTTATTATTCTTTTTAAAATTTTCATTGAAATTGATAGCTCTATTATTTCAAGAGGTCTCTACGTATCCATACCTTTTTTTGTCAAAATCTCATGCATTTCAAACTATGTTTTTTTTTGGTGAATGATTCAATTTTAGTATCATTTTTTTTTTTTTTTTTTTTTTTGTATATGGGTATTGAGTCGAATTGGGTGATTTCTATTTTAAGGGCAAAAAATTGTTTGGTCGGTTGAAACTAATTGCATCCGCTAACAAAAAATGTATACAATATGTCTATTATATGTATATAATGCACATATATACAAAATATATATTTTATCGGCTATTATTTTTGGAGCTGCTAAAAGTATATATATATATATATATTTTTTTTATTTTTTTTTATTTTAATTGAGTTATTATTTCTTATATTGAAAATAAATAATAAAAGAATGTTAAATAAGAAAATGATTTTTCAGTCACTATAATTTCGTCTGTGAGTTGGTGAAACTTTCGTGATTTTTATGTGAGAAAATATAATTATATGATTTTGATGAAAAAAAATCATAGTTGCATGAGCATTTGTGAAATTTACACTACAAATGTCGAAACAAGCTATAACACTCCTAAGAACACCCTATATAATGTATGTGCACCAGCAAATAACAAGATTTAAACCCAACTACTTAGTGTCCTTAATAATCCTTGCCTTATTGTTATTGACTTCATAATTTCCATATTGGATAGTTTGATCAGTCAAATTATTTAATCCCATATTTAATAAGCATTGCTTTTACAAGATCCCTTCCTCCTCCTCCGTGCAAATAGTTAGAATTTGTTGTAGGCTAAAGCCACATTTGTAGTGCCACTCGCGTATTTGGAATCATCACTTGCTGTGAATATAATGGAACATTTCTTGAATGGAATCATCACTCTAGCAGGCGCAAAAGAAGGCGCCAATAATGTTTACATCGAACACTGTCTTAATTATGTCGTAATCGACCTCTAAGATGCTGGATTTTAGCTTACCTGCTATACCAGCGTTACTGAACATTATGTCGAGCTTACCAAATTTGGCAATTGTTGCATCTACAACATTTTGAACGTCCGATTCAATCGCGACATTGCAGTGGACAAAGGCTGCATTTTCTGTGCCAATCTCGTGTACTAATTAAGGATGTTCCGAGGTTGTCCTGAATGTATGCAATTGTAACTTTTGCACCATGTTGAACAAATAGCCTAGTTGTTGCCGCTCCTATGCCACTAGCTCCACCAGTTATAAATGCTACCTTACCTTCTAGTCTGCAAAAATAAGTTACAATAGTGATTTTTAAGTGCAGAAGACAAGAAGAAGATTATGAATAAAGATAATACGGAAAATTACTTTTTGGCTATTGGGGATTGAAGAGGAGAGCTGGCCATTTTCTTAAACTTCAGAGCTCTGTGTTGTTAGTAATACGAGAGAGATTTAGAGGCTATTTATAAGAAAACAACATGTATAAGCCAACGTGGATAATCAAGTCTGAGTTTGAAAAATGAGATACAAAATATTTTGTTCAAAGGTTATTTCGAGCAAATGTGTGTGAGAGCATTGTAGGAAAAAAGCCAAATTTGAGAGAGTGTCTAGATATCATTTATTTACCTTAGGTTTACTGGACACAAATTTAAAAATGTAAAGAAAAGTTTTTAATCTTGTTATAAACTAAAGGTGTATATCATATCTAAAGAATCCTTTA
>ML347199.1:0-33211 GCA_005239505.1 Nicotiana paniculata | reverse complement strand
TTGCTAATTCGAATTGAAGGGTGATATAAAATCGGTCTATTTCCGGCATCATATCCATAGTTCCCATTCATCCTAGTTAAAGGATTATACTTACAACTTTGTAATTATTTGCGACGGCTAAACAAGTCAAGTTGTATAGAATTAGATTGAGCTTTTTAGATAAAACTTATTGGTATAAATTTGCTTCGTAATATTGATGTACTACTCCTTTATGCCTAGATGACCACTCCTGCGCCTCTCCACCATACTACTTGGTACGTTTCCGTCGTTAGCATTAAGCATAGCTGCAAATCTTCTTCATAATTGTTTCTTACATACATAGATCTATATCTTCTGACAAATTTAGTTCTAACACACTAGATCCATGTTGGGTCGGCGTAATTTAGGTGGCGGCAAGGGTACTTTGGGGTATTTTAATATAAAACTTTAAAAAATTAATTATTATATTTAAATACACACCAACTTTACGCGATGGAAAAAATTCAATACTTAAAAAAATAAAATTACATATTTCTTTTGAACGATTTACTAAATTTTCAATAACTTTTAGTGGTTCTTCGCTTGAAATTAATAGTAGTTGTTCTTTTACGTCCCTGTTGTCTCCTGTAGATAGTATTTCACTATAGGCATCGCCGTTTTCTTGAATTTTTTTTGGAAGGCTAAAGTTTCTTCTCTCCACTTTAATCCAATATTTCAGTAAGTTTTCATTTCCTTCATCATCGCAAACACTATTTCTAACAGTTGTTCTCGAAAAGCCTTGAAAAGCAGGATTATACATTTTTCGTATGTAACGATAAACCCGAACTGGTTAGGATTTGTTTCAAAAGACCCCCCTCCTAACCTTACCCTTAGTCAATCTATTACACATCTTTTTACTAGTTTAGCTATTTATAATAATAAATAATTAAAATAAAAATAAATAACAACACAAGTATAACAAAGATAAATTTGAAACTTAATAATAGTGCTAGAACGTGAATTGCAATTAGAGAGATAGAAGAGTTTTGTGTGAAGATTGAAAGAATGAAATAGGGTATTAATAGTTATAAGATAGGACCAAAGTGTATTTGAACAAACTTAATAATTAAAAACATAAATTAGGAGTAGGGGATGTTAGGGGGCTAGTGAGGCAAAACTAACCATTTTTTGCCGATGCCAAAAAAATAACTGTTGGCTAACGGTTCAAATCGGCTACCTTTTCAAAAAGAAAACGTTTAGGGTACCGAACATACCAACAAAATCGGTTTACCGGTACTTTTTCTCTCCCAAACCCGTTTTCTTTACCCAAATCCCCAACTCTTACCCCCAAACCGGACCGGTACCAATACTGATACGGAGCGGTACCGGTTCGAGTACTCCCTTCGTTTAGACAGCCCTAGAATAATAGAAGTAACTATTTGAATGTTACTACTATTTACTAGTTAAAACGGAAAGAGAGCACTATCTACTACGTCCTATTAATGAATTTGACAAAATATAGTTAGTTATACAGTGGTACAAGACAGACCTTTGAATGAATGATCTTCTGTATCGCTTTGTTGAGACCATCTTTCAACTTAACATAATGGCTAAGATGTTATGATGAATTGCTCCTAGCAATGCGAAGATCTTTCAATTCATCAAGCAGCAAGCACATTCTTGGAACCGTTTCCTCTTGAATATACAACTTTGCTCGAGATCCATAATCCTGTCGTAAATAACAAGTGTTGTGATATGAACTCTGGCCCGCTTTTGGAGAGTACCATGTCAAGTTACTCTGAATCACATCTCTACAACATTAATTCAATTAATGTTTCAATAAGGATTCCAGCTCCCTCAAGGTAGATTAACTACAATATAATATAATGCTCTACTTTCACCATATATATATATACACTTGTTCTAATCGAACTAGTCTTGCTAGTGAAATCCTTTCAAGTGTTGCATGCATCCTTATTCCCCAACTTTAACATAATTAGATTGGTCCATTTTTCTATCTCCACTTGCAGTACCTTCAAATGAGAATCTCTAATATCAATGCTGAGAATTTCTAGATTGACAAGTTCGCCAATAATGGATATGTCATTTCTTGGTGCCGATCTTTGTAATTGTACAAGAGCATCCTCCCATGAAGGCTCCTGCAAGCGGAAACCCCTTGCATTCTTTCGCCGTGCGATGAAGAGAAGGATCGTCAAAAGAATTACCAGATTTCTGCGTGAAAAGCATCCATGCCTCTTCTTCAGATAAGTTTCCAACTTCCATGATCTTTTGAGCCTCCATAGCTTCACAAACTTCTTGGAAATGCGTTATAAATGTTCTTTTGCACTGATGGTTGTGGTTGCTACCACTGGGAATTCTCAAGAGTCTCCCAAACATCATCCAAGATTACAAGGACACTGTCCTAACCCATTAACCTTGAGCGTAGCTTACCACAAATTGTCCACTAGACCGACTCCTCCTGCGGTCTCACCCTGAACTCTTTTCAAGTCTAACAGCCTTATTAATGATCAAACTAAACAACTTTTGTTGTTTCACCCTTTCCCTGATTGTCTAACCCAGTTTTGCCTTACCGACACCACCCATACCACATATCCCCAATGATAGTGACACTGTTATCTCTCAGAGCTTCCATGATCAAACTCCTCAGCGCTGTTACATATCACACATCAACATAATCTTCGGCCTTCAGTTTGAAGTTTAGTCACATCCAGTGCAATTTTTTTAGCTCTCTTCTGCTCAGCGAGTAATGTGACTTCAAGTTCGGACACCAACCAAAGAAGCAAGTATTTCAACCTCAACTCTACCTCGAATTACACTATCCACTCTGTAGAAATCGTATTAACACTAGTTAACCAAGCCTCAATATTGGGTGAATACCAAGCCTCAGCATTGGGTGAAATGACACATAAGTTTCTCCGTGCAGTCTCTCCTAGATGCACCCCACTTCTGCTATTCTCTAGATTCTTTTTTCAAAGTACCTAATCTCTTGCTAAACCGGCTGCATCAAGCAATCTGTGACTTTTCCACAAACATAGATATGATTTTTATAGCTATAGCTATCTCCTCAGTTCTTCACTGGCTAGTGTAATTAACATTTGGCTTACAGTCTGAGGCGGATTCAGGATTTAAATTCTATGGGTTCAATTTTTTAAGATTTTTAACATTGAGCCCATTATATATTTAAAGTTATGGGTTCAAATCTATTATTTTTGCAATTTTAATGAATTTTTACACATAAATTTCTACTCCGCGTCGAAAGTTATGGGTTCAATTGAACCCGTAACTCTCACGCTAGATCCGCCTCTGCTTACAGTATGCATATTTTTATGTATATTGCCTCGCTTTTGCCCATATCTCGTAGATTTCGAATGTGTAATATAATGATTTGTGCTAATTTGTGGTATTTCTATATGTAGGAATCATCCGGAAGGCAATTTGGGACGAAGGTGCGCGGATTGAATCGAAAATGGTAAGAAAAGGGAAAAGTGCATAGTGTAGCGCCACAGGAAGCATGGGGCGCTACATGTGGCGCACAAAACAGAACGCTCAAAACCCAGCGCCAGGGCTAGCGCCTGGTGACGTGAAATTGTCCTATTATGGCCGTGATTCGGTTATTTCGACCCCAAGACGCCCCCAACTCATATAAAAGCAAACATGTGATGACCCAACCGATCGTTTTGAACATTTGGCGTGAGTAGTTCCATATCACATATTACGACTTGTGAATTATTAGTTTTGATTTTCAGCTTATTCGGAATCGATTTGGAAGAATGAATTTCATGAGTTAAGTTTTAAGTTGGAAGAGTTGACCAAGTTTGACCTTTTAGTATTTGACCTCGGATTGGAGTTTTGATGGTTCTGTTAGCTCCGTTAGGTGATTTTAGACTTAGGAGCGTATCCGGATTGTGATTTGGAGGTTCGTGGTTGATTTTGGCTTGAAATGGCGAAAGTTGGAATATTGAAAAGTGTGACTGGGAGTGGACTTTCTAATATCGGGGTCGAATTCCATTTTCGAAAGTTGGAGGAGGTCTGTGATGTCAAATGTGACTTTTGTGCAAAAGTTGAGGTCATTCAGACGTGATTTGATAGGTTTCAGCATCGGTTGTAGAAGTTTGAAGTTTCAAAGTTCATTGATTTCAAATTGAGGTGTGATTCGTCCTTTAGAGTGTGTTTTGAGGCCTCGAGTAAGTCCTTGTTATGTTACGGGACTTGTTGGTCTGTTTGGACAGGGGCCAAGGGGCTCGGGCGTGGTTCGGATTGATTTCAGGCTATAATTTTTCATGTTTTCAGTGCTGGTGTGTTTTGGTATCTGGTGTCACATTTCTTCACCGCGTTCGCGTGGAAAGTATCACGAACGCGTAGTGTATTTTGATGGCAGCAGCAATTGTTCTTCGCGATCGCAAAGTATGATACGCGTTCGCGTAGAATTAGGGTAAGTCTTCTTCGCGTCCGCGTATGAAGTATCGCGTAGTGTTGAGGTTTGGCAACTAGAGCTGGGGAATCCTTCATCGCGGTCGCGTAATATAAGTCGCATTTCCGAAGCTTTGGTAGCAGTGGTCATCGCGTTCACGTGGGGTGTATCGCAAACATGTAGAGTCTTTTGTGGCAGTGTGCATTTTGTTCATCGTGAACGCGATCGTTTTCCCGCATTCGCGTAAGAGGATAACTGGGCAGATTCTATTAAATCTTATTTCGGGGGTTTCGGCCATTTTATCATTTTTGGAGTTATGGAGCTCGGATTGAGGCGATTCTTGAAGCAATTTTCACCATATTAATTGGGGTAAGTGTTCTCTACTCGATTTTGGTTATATCTCATGAAATTATCTTCGATTCTAGCTTTTGGTTGATGATTTTCAAAGAGGAATTGGGGGTTTTGGACTAAAATTTCATAATGTGAATTTTTGAGTTTTGAACATCGATTTGGAGTCAGATTTGAGTGAAACTACTATGGTTGGACTCGTAATTGAATTGGTTGTCGGGTTCTGTGAGTTTTGCCGGGTTCCGAAGCGTGGGCTCGGGTGTGACTTTTGGCCGATTTTGGGCTTTGATTAAGGGTTCAATCTTTATCCTTTGGAACTGTTTCCTTGGGCTTTATTTGATGTATTTGAGTTACTTTTGGCTAGTTTTGAGCCGTTTGAAGGTCGGTACGCACGAGATGACATTTTTCAGAGCATCGCTTGGATTGCTCGGTATTGGAATTAGCTTGTTCGAGGTAAGTAACACTTCTAAACTTAGTGTCGAGGGTATGAAACCCCGAAACACATGTTATGTGATTGGTATCGAGGTGACGCACATGCTAAGTTACGGGCATGTGGGCGTGCACCATGTGAATTGGGACTCTGTTGTTTCCATGACACTGCATAATGGTCCTATTTTTTTTATATCCGTTTCACCATGTGATAAAGTAATTGAGCTGTCAATCATGCTAGATATCATGTTTAGGCTTTATGCCGATACTGTTGGGACCGTAGTGGTCGTTTCTTGTTGTCATTTCAGTTATATCACTGATCTTTCGTACTCAGTCATATTCATGCATTCATATCATATCTCAATCTCAGTTGTTATTTATTGATACATCATATCATTGTTGTCGAGCTAGTTTCATGATATTGTGAGCCCGTGAGTGAGACTGGAGAGATTGATGATTGAGTGAGGCCGAGAGCCTGATTACGAGTGATAGTTATGGGATCGGGTTGCACGCCACAGCGGTTATACTGATTTTATGATAGCATTTGGGTTGTAGGAGCCCCTCCGGTGTTTGCACACACCCCTAGTGAACGCGATTGATTATATTGAGGGATGGATCTTACTTGAACATGGATCTTGTCCAAAGAATTTATATACCTGGGGATGGATCTTCTCTACAGGCTGGATTTGGCCCTACTCAGTTTGGGTGACTGATGAGTATGATGTGACAACGGGATGTGTTCGGATGGTTCGAAGCTGTTGAGAAGAGTTTGCTTGAAATGTAAAAGGACCATTGGGCGCTTGATTTCTGTCTTGATGTGACGTATAGTCTCGATTCATGTGCTTATGAAGGATTAGTTGAATTTCAGTGCGGGATTATGGAAGTAATAGAGTATGGTTATTGTGAGTTATCAATTGTTTTGTTCTATGGCTTTGAGCCAAGTGGCGGAGTCTGTTATCGACGATTTAATTGTACGGTTATGTGTTGTATTGGTTTCGGTGTGAGGTATACTTGTAATCAGTTATGACTTGCAGAGGTTGAGATCGAGGATGACTCAAGTAAAAGAAATTCTGGATACAGGTTGTATTACACTCAATGGCTATATGGGAATCATAAAATAATGGAGTGGTTATTCGTGAAGAATGTAGTGTGCATCAAGTAGGAATTTTCTCGGTTGCTTAAGAATGTGGGTTACTTCCTTAGGTGTTGGTGTGCAAATGGGGCACAGGTCACTCGGTCCGTCTGGTCGGTTTAATTGAGGTTTGCTTAAGAATGTGGGTTACTTCAAGATTTATATGTAGTAATTAAGAATTTTTCAGGATTTGTATATGGCTAAAAACCGAGATTTACATTGGATGGTGTCGAGACTCGCGGTATTTCTATATCCTAATGGATTCTATAATTCAGTATCATGAAAGGGGAAGAAAGCAGCTTTAGATTCACGGAAGCTCCCTTCAGAGTAGGTATCTTAGTTGTGGTACTTTTGGGGTGCTTAAGAGGGAATTCAGCGATTTATGAGCCTTAGGGCGGTGCGATTCTATGTTAGAGTTCGTGGGGCACATTTGGTTAAGGATCATAGTGATCTAGCCAGGAGAAGTATCAATTTGAAGGCAATTCGGGAAGAGCTCGTTGAATTAGGACAGCTTGATAGTAGGTTGGATCAGCACAGTAATGTATATAATCATTTCTTTGGGTGCTTATGATGTGGTGGGTTTCTACAGGTACTTCGTGGCAATGATCTTGGGTTTGGCAACTTGCGTGGCTTTTTTGTGTTAGAGAGATTAGTTCTGATGGCTTGATTATGTGAAAATGGGTTTTGAAGAGTTCTCGATGGTTACTACCATGGTTCGAGGTGTATATTTCCTACCGGTATATGGAACATGTTGTGTATTGTGATTTTCTCCTGGATGAGATCAAATGGACGGTTTCTGACTGATCGGGGTGCATTCTACTTGGGAATCAAGGTTGAATTTGAGATTTTCGTACTTTTCATATGATGGCATAATAGATATGGTTTGTTGTGTAGGAATGATATTGCATGTGCAAGGTCATGATTCGGTTTTGTATGGAAGGTCCTGACCTCTTAGGCAGCATAGACGGTTTCAGATGACTAGGTGAATGATATTACTATTTGGTGTTGCTTGATGAGAGTGTAAGAGGCACTATGTTTTGATTTATGGATATTTCATTGGTATTGTGGCACTCTCCTGGTTGATCGACTGTTGATATTCAAATTTTTCTTTATGGCATGGAGGAGTTATAGAAGTATTCCTGGTGGGATGATTGTGTACGAGAGATATGTTAGACATTCGGGCGGTGGGGTTGGGTTCAGATATGGTGATTCGTGTGTTATATGGATTTGGATACTGGAGTCTTCAGGAGCAGATTGTTTCATGGTTGTGGACTGTGAAGTTGTGGCCGAAGCTAGCCAGATGATAGTATGTGTTGCGATTCAGTCATTGTGGACTTTCGGAGTGTTATTTATCTATTTCTGGGTGACCAGAGTTGATTTGGGGTCCATTGGGAGGCCCAATTACAATGTGTATTTTACATCGAGTCGGATCAGCTGGATCCATATTGCTATTGTTGAGGGATGTGCTATTCAGTCGTTGTTGAGCTTATTCATGTTCTGATATGACATATGTGTTACTCCTCTATGCTACGAGGAGTTATGATTCGTTAGTTATATGCACACATAGTGCGGTTTCTATTATGGTCCTATAGTGGAATTTGAGTGAGATGAGTAATTGGATATTGCATAATTGATGGCGTATTGGTTATGTTCTTTCGGGTTTGGTATAGCATTATGTCATTTGTTTCTCCGTGGTTATGGTAATGCACTTTGAGTACTTGATGTCGAGTTGCACGTGGTTATTGATTTCGTGCAGGGTGGCTTGAGGTATATAATATGGACCGGTGTTTGGATGGGGTCACACATTACAGTAAAGTTATGTTAGGATATGATCCTTTGTGTTAGATTCATGTGTTATGGGTTTATGGGGTGTGATGGATTTTTTTTCTGAGTTTCGTTGTGGCGGTACTGGTTAATCTTGCGGGACAATTATCTCGTTTGAGTCATTATCCACGATTGAGTGCATTGGAATGTTGCTTATTGGTGCACAGATCGCATGGATTGTGGATTTAGATTGTATTGATGTGGTTAGAGGGGTCGTTTTGGATGGGATGAGGTCATTGGACCTAGAATGGATACTATCGGATTTGGTTACAGTATGTTTGGAAGGATAATATTGAAAGTCGGTTTAGAATTGGCTATAGTTCTTGTCGAAGAAGAGGGAGTTTCATGATTCGTTGAGCTGATGAATGGTTATAAGTTCTACATGTTTCTTTCATCATATGCAGTGTACGAAGGTTTTAGAACGAGGTTTTGTTTGACAAGAGGTTGTGATTGGAGATTTTGTTATGAGTATTTAAGTTATGTGGTATATCATGTGATAACATCTTAGGTTATGGTGATGCCTTGATACAGCTTGCTATGACTTATACAGCATGTAGATGCGAGATGCGAGTCTTATAAGAAATTCCGAATATTGGAATTTGGATTCTAAGGTATATGGGTTAAGATTGAATTAATGATCTTCAGTATGTTGTGTTTTCAGGCCTATATAGAATAGGGTGACGTGAGATTACCCCTGGTATGTGCATGGTAAGTCTACACGGCGATTTGATGGCTTTGGAACGACTCTTGGCACGTTCGAGAAGGAACGTATGTTTAAGTAGGGGAGGATGTGATGACCCGACCGGTCGTTTTGAACATTTGCTCTTTGCTCGATAGTTTGAGGGCGTGAGTAGTTCCATATGATTTATTATGACTTATGTAATTCGTCGGTTTTGGTTTTTAGGTTATTCAGAATCGATTTGGAAGAATGAGTTTCATGAGTTAAGCTTTAAGTTGGAAGAGTTGACCAAGTTTGACCTTTTAATGTTTTACCTCAGATTGGAGTTTTAATGGTTCTGTTAGCTCCGTTAGGTGATTTTACACTTAGGAGTGTGTCCGGATGGTGATTTGGAGGTTCGTGGTTGATTTTGGCTTGAAATGGCGAAACTTGGAATTTTGGAAAGTTTGACCGGGAGAGGACATTTTGATATCAGGTTCGGGTTCCGATTCCGGAAGTTGGGGCAGGTCCGTAATGTCAAATGTGACTTGTGTGCAAAATTTGAGGTCATTCGGACGTGATCTGATAGGTTTCATCATCGGTTGTGGAAGTTTGAAGTTTCAAAGTTCATTGATTTTGAATTAAGGTGTGATTCGTCGTTTTGATTTTGTTATGTGTGTTTTGAGGCCTCAAGTAGGTCAGTGTTATGTTATGGTACTTGTTGGTATGTTTGGACGGGACCCCCGAGGGGCTCGGGCATGGTTCGGATTGATTTCGAGCTATTTTTATTCATGTTTTCAGTGCTGGTGTGTTATGGTGTTCTGGTGTTCTGATGTCTCGTGTCACATTTCTTCATCACGTTCGTTTGGCAAGTATCGTGAACGCGTAGTGTATTGTGATGACAGCAACAAATTTTATTCGCGATCGCGAAGTATGTTACGTGTTCGCGTAGTGTTGGAGCAAGTCTTCTTCGCGTTCGTGTATGAAGGATCACGTTCGCGTAGTGTTGAGGTTTGGCAACTGGAGCTGGAGAATCCTTTATCGTGGTCGCATAATATGAGTCGCGTTCCCGAAGCTTTGGCAACACTGGTCATCGCGTTCGCATGGGGTGTATCGCGAACGCATACTCTTTTGTGGCAGTGTGCATTTTGTTCATCGCGAACGTGATGGTTTTCCTGCGTTCGCGTAAGAGGATAGCTTGGCAGATTCTATTAAATTATTTCTAGGGTTTCGGCCATTTTATCATTTTTGGATCTATGGAGCTCGGATTGAGGCGATTCTTTAAGCAATTTTCACCAAATGAATTGGGATAAGTGTTCTCTACTCGGTTTTGGTTATATCTCATGAATTTACCTTCGATTCTAGCTTTTGGTTGATGATTGTCAAAGAGGAAATTGGTGGTTTTGGCCTAAAGTTTCATAATGTGAATTTTTGAGTTTTGAAAATCAATTTGGAGTCGCATTTGAGTGAAACTAGTATGGTTGGACTCGTAATTGAATGAGTTTTTGTATTTTGTGAGTTTTGTCAGGTTCCAAGGTGTGGGCCCGGGTGTGACATTAGGATGTTTTTGGGTTTTGATTAAGGATTCGATCTTTATCCTTTGGAATTGTTTCCTTGGGCTTTATTTGAGTTGCTTTTGGCTAGTTTTGAGCCATTCGAAGGTCGGTATGCGCGAGATGGCATTTTTGGAGCATCACTTGGCTTGCCCGGTATTGGAATTGGCTTGTTCGAGGTAACTAACACTTCTAAACTTAGTGTTGAGGGTATGAAACCCTGAAATACATGTTATGTGCTTGGTATCGATTTGGCGCACATGCTCGGTGACGGGTGTGTGGGCGTGCACCATGTGAATTGGGACTCCGTTGTTTCCATGGCACTATATAGTGGTCCTATTTTGTTGATATCCGTGTTTTCACCATGTGATAAAGTAATTGAGTTGTCAATCATGTTAGATATCATGTTTAGGCTTTATGTTGATATTGTTGGGACCCATAGTGGTCGTTTCTTGCTGTCATTTCACTTATTTCATTGATATTTCGTACTCAGTCATATCCATGCATTCATATCATATCTCATTCTCAGTTGTTATTTATTGATACATCCTATCATTGTTGTCGGGTGAGTTTCATGACATTGTGAGCCCGTGAGTGAGACTAGAGGGATTGATAACTGAGTGAGGTCGAGAGCTTGATTATGAGTGACAGTTATGGGATCGGGCTGCACACCTCAACGATTATACTGATTTTATGATAGCGCTTGCGCTGTAGGAGCCCCTCCGGAGTGTGCACACAAGCCTAGTGAGTGTGGTTGGTTATATTGAGGGATGGATCTTCCCTGGACATGGATCTTATCTGAAGCATTTATATATCTGGGGATAGATCTTCCCCACGGGCTGGATTTGGCCCTACTCAGTATTGAGTGACTGATGGTCAGTTGTTGTATATATTCCGGGATGGATCTTCCCTAGGCCGGATTATCCATATACAGTACTGAGTGGTTGAGCATGATGAGTGGAAAGTGTGAGATTGAATACTCTGAGAGTGTGAGTACATGAGTTCATCTCTGAGGTACATGCCATTGACATGCACATATGACATACAGTCATAGAGATGCATTTATTCCTCATGTTGTACGGTATCACGTCATTCATGACTTCTCACACATATTGACATATGGGCATAGTGATATGTGTTACACTGGCTATCTAGAAAGAAAAATGGAATATTTTATTTATTGTTGAAAGGATTTTGGGAAAATTACTGTTTTCAAACTTTGTCATATTTTTCGACGATTTTGGTAAAGTATTTGGGTTATCACTGATATATTAAAAAGCGGAACTATTTTCGGGAATTATGAATTTGCTGAGAATTTCATCTCTGAATTACTTCCTTTATTACTTGTTTTACGTTGTTATAAACTGTTGTTGGCTATTGGTGTTGGACCCGACCTTTGTTCCAGCTCGTCACTACTTTCAAACTAAGGTTAATTCTGTTACTTATTGAGTACATGGGGTCGGTTGTACTCATACTTCACTTATGCACCTTGCGTGCAGATGTTGACTGCTGACGTTGTTGTGATCGACGGGAGCTGGAATTGAAGATGTACCTGCTTTGCGGTTGTATCTGGTTGTAGCTGCCTCTTGTTCATGATAGACTTAGATCTATAAATTATGTACTTTTCAAACAGATGGTGTATTTACTTCATATCAGCTTTGTAAACTCTACTCTTAGAAGCTCATGATTTGTACTACCAGTCCTTGGAAAATGTATAAGATTCAGATAATTCCTTTGTTTAATTGTTTTATTAATATTATTGGAACTGGATAGTTATTAGTTGGCTTACCTAGCGGGTTGGGTTAGGCTCCATCACGACTAGTGTATTTGGGGTCGTGACAGATTGGTATCAGAGCTCTAGGTTCATAGGTTCTACACGTCATGAGCAATTTCTACACGTCATGAGAAAGTGTCTAGTAGAGACTTGCGGATCGGTATGATGACGTCCATACCTATCTTCGAGAGGCTACAGGACATTTAGGATATATTTCCCATCTTTCTTTCCTTATCGTGGGGCACTGATTCAGCTTTAAGCGTAACTCTTGAATTCATTCCAAACATTCGTATACGCATGTGAGCGTTCGGTATCAGTTGTGCATCGACGGCTTGTGATTCCATGGACGAGGTGCGAGATGTGATTTATGTGTGCTGATGATGGGCCAGTCTAGAGGGCTTGAGGTCGGGTTTTGACTGTAGCTTGAGCACGGGGATTTCGGTTTTGTGAGCACGTCTTTTGGACTTATACGTCCGATAGTGTCCCTATGAGTGGAATTTGTGGCTCGGTGAGTGATTGGATGGCTATATGATGAGTATGATGTGACTGTGGGATGTGTTCGGATGGTTCGAAGATGTTGAGAAGAGTTCTGAGATGTAAAAAGACCATTGGGCGCTTGATTTCTATCTTGATTTCTATCTTGATGTGACGTATAGTCTTATTTCATGAGCTTATAAAGGATTTAGTTGAATTTCAGTGCGGGATTATGACAGTAATAGAGTATGGGTATTATGAGTTATCGACTATTTTGTTCTCTGTCTTTGAGACAAGTGGCGGAGTCTTCTATCGAGGATTTAATTGCACGGTTATGTGTTGTATTGGTTTCGGTTTGAGGTATACTTGTGAATCAGTTGCGACTTGTAGAGGTTGAGATCGAGGATGACTCGGGTAAAGGAATTTCTAGATACAGATTGTATTACACTCTATGGGTATATGGGAATCATAAAATAATTGAGTGGTTATTCATGAGAATGTAGTGTGCATGGAGTAGAAATTTTCTCTGTTGTTTAGGAGTGCGGGTTACTTCCTTGGGTGTTGGTGTGCAAATGGGGCACAGGTCGTTCAATCTGTCTGGTCAGTTTAATTGAGGTTTGAGCGGAGTGGAAGGCTTTCGAGAGGGTTCTAATGGGTTCAAGATTTATATGTAGCAACTGAGAATTTTTCAGGATTTGTATATGGCTAGAAAACAAGATTACATTGGATAGTGTCGAGACTCGCGATTTTTCTATGTCCTAATGAATTCCATATTTCAGTATCAGGAAAGGGGAAGGAAGCGGCTTTAGATTCACGGAAGGTCCCTTCAGAGTGGGCATTTCAGTTGTGGTACTTTTAGGGTGCTTAAGAGGGAATTCAGCATCTTATGAGCCTTAGGGCGGTGTGGTTCTATGCTAGAGTTTGTGGGGCACATTTGGTTAAGGGTCGTAGTGTTCTAACAAGGAGAAGTATCAATTTAAAGTAAATTTTGGGAAGAACTCGGAGAATTAGGACAGCTTGATAGTAGGTTCGATTAGCACAGTAATGGATATAATCAGTTCTTTGGGTGCTTATGATGTGGTGGGTTTCTACAGGTGCTTCGTGGCAATGCTCTTGGGTCTAGAAACTCGCGTGGCTTGGTTGAGTTAGAGAGACTTAGTTCTGATGGCTTGATTATGTGCAAATGGGTTTCGAAGAGTTCTCGATGGTTACTACCACGATTCGAGGTGTATATTTCCTACCGGTGTGTGGAACATGTTGTGTATTATTATTTTCTCCTAGATGAGATGAAATGGAAGGTTTCCGACTGATCGGGGGTGTATTCTACTTGGGACTCAAGGTTGAATTTGAGATTTTCGTACTCTTCATATGATGGCATAATAGGTATGGTGTGTTGTGTAGGAATGATATTGCATGTGCAAGGTCACGATTCGGTTTTGTAAGGAAGGTCCTGAACTCTTAGGCAGCATAGATGGTTTCAGATGACCAGGTGAATGATATTACTATTTGATATTTCTTGATGAGAGTGTACATTTCAGAAGGGGCACTATGTTTTGATTTATGGATACTTCATTGGTATTGCGGCAATTTCTGGTTGATCGACTGTTGATATTCAAATTTTGCTATGTGGCGCGGAAGAAATATAGAAGTATTCCTCGTGGGATGATCGTGTACAAGAGATGTATTAGACATTCGGGCGGTGGAGTTGGGTTCAGATATGGTGACTCGTGTGTTCTATGGATTTGGATACTGGAGTTTACAGGAGTAGATTGTTTCATGGTTGTGGACTGTGAAGTTGTGGCCGAAGCTAGCCAGATGATAGTATGTGTTGCGATTCAGTCATTGTGGACTTTCGGAGGGTTATTTATCTATTTGTGGGTGACCAGAGTTGATTTGGGTTCTATTAGGAGGCCCAATTAAATGTGTATTCTACACCGAGTCGGATCGGTTGGCTCCATATTACTACTGTTGAGGGATGAGCCATTCGGTCGTTGGTAAGCTTATTCATGTTTGGATATGACCTATGTGTTACTCCTCTATGCTACGAGGAGTTATGATTTGTTGGTTATATGCACACATAGTGCGGTTCTATTATGGTCTTATAGCGGAATTCGAGCGAGATGAGTAATTGTGTATTGCATGATTGATGGCGCATTGGTTATGTTCTTTCGGGTTTGGTGTGGTTTTATGTGGTTATGGTAATGCACTTTGAGTACTTGTTGTCGAGTTGCGCGTGGTTATTGATTTCGAGCAGGGTGGCTTGAGGTATATAATATGGATCGCTGTTTGGATGGGCTCACGCATTACAGCGAAGTTATGTCGGGATTTGATCCTTTGTGTTAGATTCGTGTGTTATGGTTCTACGGTGTGTGATGGATTTTTTTTCAGCATTTCATTGTGGGGGTACTTGTTAATCTTGCGGAACAGTTCTCTTGTTTGAGTAATTTTTCAGGATTGAGTGCATTGGAATGTTGCTTATTGGTGCACTCATCGCACGGGTCATGGCTTTAGATTGTATTGATGTGGCATGTCATTAGAGGGGTCGTGTTAATGAGATGAGGTCATTGGACCTAGAATGGATACTATCGGATTTGGTTACAGCATGTTTGGAAGGATAATATCGAAAGTTGGTTTAGAATTGGCTATAGTTCTTGTCGAAGGAAAGGGAGTTTCATGAATGGTTGATCTGATGAATGGTTATAAGTTCTATGTGTTTCTTTCATCGTTGGCAATGTACAAAGGTTTTAGAACGAGGTTTTTTTTGACATGAGGTTGATTATCGATATTGGGTTATTTTGGGCAGCTGTTGTGATTGGAGATTTTGCTATGAGTATTTGAGTTATGCGGTCTATCATCCGATAACATCTTAGGTTATGGTGATGTCTTGATACAGCTTGTTCAGAATTATACAGCATGTAGATGCGAGATGCGGGTCTTATAAAAAATTCAGGAATAACGGAAATTGGATTCTAAGGTCTATGGGCTAAGATTGAATTAATGATCTTCAGTATGTTATATTGTCGGGCCTATGTGGAATAGGGTGACTTGGGACCACCCCCGGTATGTGCATAGTAAGTCTACACGGCAATTTGATAGCTTTGGAACGACTCTTAGCAAGTTCGAGGACGAACGTATGTTTAAGTAGGGAAGGATGTGACGACCGGACCGATCGTTTTGAACATTTTCACTTTGCTTGGTAGTTTGAGGGCATGAGTAGGTCTGTATGATGTATTATGAATTATGTGAATCGTCGGTTTTGGTTTTTAGGTTAATCGGAATCGATTTGAAAGAATGAATTTCATGAGTTAAGCTATAAGTTGGAAGAGTTTACCAAGTTTGACCTTTTAGTATTTAACCTCGGATTAAAGTTTTGGTGGTTCCATTAGCTCCGTTGGGTGATTTTAGACTTAGAAGCGTGTCCAGATTGTGATTTGGAGGTCCGTGGTCGATTTTGGCTTGAAATAGCCAAAGTTAGAATTTTTGAAAGTTTAACATAGAGTGAACTTTTTGATATCAGGGTCGGATTCCGATTCTGGAAGTTGGAGCAGGTCTGTAATGTCAAATGTGATTTGTGTGCAAAATTTTAGGTCATTCGGACGTGATTTGATAGGTTTCAGCATCAGTTATGGAAGTTTGAAGTTTCAAAGTTCATTGATTTCGAATTTAGGTGTAGTTCGTCGGTTTGATGTTTTTATGTGCTTTTTGAGGCCTCGAGTAGGTATGTATTATGTTATGGGACTTGTTGGTGTGTTTGGACGGGGTTCGGGCATGGTTTGGATTGATTTCGGGCTATTTTTCTTCATGTTTTCAGTGCTGGTGTGTTCTGGTGTCTGGTGTCACATTTCTTCATCGCGTTCGCGTGACAAGTATTGCGAATGCATATTGTATTTTGATGGCAGCAGCAATTGTTCTTCATGATCGCGAAGTACGTTACGTGTTCGCGTAGAGTTGGGGCAAGTCTTCTTCGCGTTCGCGTATGAAGTATCGCGTAGTGTTGAGGTTTGGAAACTGGATGAAATTGTTACTCTGTAGAGTTATACATACTTATTTTTAAGATGTTGTTACAAATATAGATTGCCTATAACTGAAGTTGCTAATGCGCATTGTACTGATCCTAACTGTATGTTAACAACTAATACTTGAGATGTCATTAATGATGTTGTTAAATTTTTGCATAAATTTTATGTAGCTACTGTTGAGTTTTCTAGAGTTATTACCTACTGTTACTATGATTTTAGTACATATAGCTGGAATTTCTCTTTTAGTCACTGATTTCAAGGAAAGAAAAATAGTTGGATGTTGTTGAAAAAATGCAGAAAAAATTCAAAAAAATATTACTCTCCAATTCCTCATGTTACTTAATTGGTGTTGTTATCCTTCTTAATATGTCTAATTGTCACCAATTAATCAATGCTTTGTATACGTATATGGAGATTGGACCAACTGAAACCCGGTATATATATTCTTGTATGAACAAGCTAAATAATTATTATGCAAATTTAATTGACAATGTTGCTAAATGATATAGAAATACTAATCCCATTTTTCATTGTACTATTTCTACTTCAACATCTACTAATATGGATGAAGATGAGGGCCTTGATGGTTTTAATATTTAATCTGCATTTCCTTCTACTCAAACCAGTAGCAGGAACATTGATGAACTTCAATTCTACTAGCAAAAGCAAACGGAGCCTCGAAAGGAATTTTTACCATTGGCATGGTGGCATGAAAATGAAAAGCAGATTCTCGTTCTTTCGAAGATGGCTTGAACGTGCTAAATGTGTCGATTTCAACCGTTGAATCAGAAAGCACATTTAGTCAAGCAAGTCAGCAGCTAGGAGACACCTGTCACTCATTGGGAAGCAATGCTTTTGAAGTTCTCGTATGATTCAAGGACTGGATTAGATCGGAGTGAAGAAATCGAGGACGTGAAAGATATTGATAAACCAGAAGACAAGGAACTTGAAAATATATTAACAAATGGTAACCAATCTAAATTCAACACCCTAGAAGATGGCCAAGAAGTTCATATTGACAATGAAGAACATACTAGGCAAATGCAAAACCTTTGAAGTTTGAAGACTATATTTAATAATTCAAATTTGAACGTACTCTTTTTTCTTTAATTTAGTTGTTGTAAAATGTAAACTTTAATTTCCAAGTTTAAATTAAAAAAAGAACTTGCAAATTATAAGTTAAAATTTTTTTCATGTTCTATATTATCTTAATTCATGATGAAATATAGAAATATAAGGCTTTTAAAGCCTTTGAAATTTTTATTCAAACATTATTTCTATAAGTTAGTTTTTAGGTATTTATATTTTCACTTTATTTTAATATAAATTACGACTGTTATACAAAATTCAAAAAATTAATTTTTTTTAATAAGTCGGCCCGGCCCAATAAGCCCCTACTGTTCTGGATCACTTTCACCAGCTGAGACCGGTACTAGTAAGACCGGTATATTAAAACCTGTGGCCGGACCGGTTCCGAGACCGGCAGGTCTCATTTTTCACTAGCCTGGACTGGGCCAGCCTGGCCCCCAACACCCATAATACAAATAGCCAAGGAAAAGACGAAAGAAATGTTTGGCTTTCAACACTAATCTCCCAACGGTGTGCAATATAACTTAACTTCCTTGTTTTGTTTCCTTTGTAACAAATGTGAAAACTGTTGTTTTTGGATAATAATATATTTATAATATTTCAAAAAGAATTGCTCTTTAGGCAACTTTAATTATTGAAATATAGAAATCATTTCACCATCTCTCTTACCAGAATAGATTCAACAATTTTTTTGGTCTCAAACTAAGATACATTCTAAGAGGCCCTTGAATATAATGATAGCACCCCAATTCAGGTGCTGAATCAAAAGATAATAGGAGTAACTTATAATTCGAATGAAAATAAACCTGAATAGTAATACCTGATCCTAACTAATTTGGGATTGAGAGGGATTGAGATATAGCTGATTAAGTAGTTGATATTCTCCAAAGAATACTTCCCTAGATAACTGGAGTCTAGCAAACTTGAATCCTTAAGGAATGAAAGAGTGCTCAAACTCCAAGTAAACAAATAACCAACCTAAGGCAAACTTTTCATAAGTTACTAAAGAACATAATTCATGGTTTGTGATTCTAAATATAAGGGATATCTTGCCGACCAAGCACCACAATAATCTGTAAAGACAAATACTCATAACGTCAAGAAAACTTGAAATATATGGAATCCCCTCAACCTTTACTCTCCCTGCATCAGGTAAAAATAATTTTCTAAAATAACATTCAAACCATAAAAAGCAATCATGACAACATGGTAAAAAATTTCCTGAGGTGGATTATTGTGTACCAAAATTACAAGTACTCAAACTTCCATCACTCAGCTGAGAATAGAAACTGAAATCTTGGGCAGGAAGCCACCCTCTCTATCTAACTATATCAGAAAAGGAAAACTCGATTCGATTTGCAAATGGTTTGTACTCTTCAATGGGTTCCTTCTTATTGCAGCCACTATCACCCTCAACGTGATTGGCCATCAAATTTGAAGAAATGTTCCTCGCCATTCCTTCTTTCAAAGAAAAAGGATCGGGTGTGAAAGAGAAAAGAGAGAAGTCTGAATTTCCAGACTTCTCATTTTCACCAGCTCCATTATTTGTAAATTTCTCCATTCGGTGCTGTCCAACTGCAGCCATCCTCTGCACATTAGCTTCATGATGGGCATCTTTTAACCTTCCTACAGTTGAAACCTTGGCATTTTCCTTGGTGCAGTTGTCATTGGATGGAGCAACTGACTGAAAAGCAGGCAAGTGACAAGGGTTAACAGTAGGAGGGATTAGATGCTGTGCACCATACTGGACGAAATGGGAATTCCCATTTAGACCATACGTAAATGGACTAGCAAATACATAATGGCTTGGATGAGGAAATGGCATGAACCCATTTGCAGGAGCAGTTGCCCAAGAAGGTGGAGTTTGATAATAGTAATCCGTTGCAGGAGCTTGAAACCTTGGGAAGTGTATGCCTTGATTGTGGACTGATGGAAGCAAGGATTGAGGTCGCATGCCAAGATTCCCATTAACATTTGCAGTTTTTGAAGCAACTGTGGTAGGGAAACTTCCCACAGCAGTTGTTCCAGCAGAATCTGGTGTCAGGCAACTGACATCCTCACCTCTATCAGTACCATTCCTTTTTCCTTGTGCAACATCGTAACATTCAGCAAAACCATTCTGCACAATTTCAGAAGTTTCTCTTCCTTCAGAGTTTTGGCTGCAATCTTCTGAATCTGACGTCGATGATGATTCTGAATTATGAGGATGTGAAAAGGATGTAGTACTGTCTCCCTCACTAAGGCAGGATGAGCAATTATCAGAATTAGAAGAGCTGCTCTGTGATAAACTCAAAGTCCTCTGAGATGAAGACCTCGGCATCAGACATGAATCAACTTCATCATCTTCAGCCACTTCTTTCACATAACGAAGTGATTTATCTTCTAAGTGAAAACCACTTGCACAATTGCTTTTTGTTTCGGAACTAGACTTTCTTAATTCTTGTATTCCCTTTTCTTCATTTATCTGAAGAGTACTGGATACTCCCATATCATTAGAAATAGAAGGCTCAGAATGCTTACCAATTCCAGTGCTCTCAATCTGGAAGGTAGAAGATCTCAAGGTAACATCAGAGTCAGAGCTGCTCCGTGGATATTTCTTTTGCAATTCCATTGGTTCCCATACTTTCTTAGTAACACATGATGATTCTCTGCTGGACAGATTATTACGTATACCCATTTTGCTTTTGGGTCTGACACAATTTACACGCACATATTCAACTTGATTATATTGGTTTCCATAGTAGGGCTTGGAGATATCTGATTCGGATCCCGACTTACTCACAGGTTTGTTGTTCCCGATTCCTCTGGCGTTTGGGTACAACTTTGCTCTGTAGTCAATACGTTGGTTACAGCTGCAAGCTGAGTCGTCGTACTGGTCATACATCCTGTTATTGAAACAATTAAATTTCTCAGTGAACTTGGAGGCACCATCTTTCATGCTGGATTTTGCAGCACTATTTCTTATTTGCTTGTTTAACCTGTCGGTACTCCTTGAAGCTTCAAAGTTATCACAGCGACGTCTCGGATCATATTTGCTCACTGCATCTCCACTGCCTGAAACAACAGTAAACCGCCGTCCATCGAACCATTTCAGGCTTGAATCTGGTTTGAATTCTTTTCGAAATTTCAAACTCCCAGACTCTCCCACACCACCAGTTGCAAATGAGCCGTCATTCATATTGAATTCCTCAAGATAACCATCAGAGTGGATTTGCATATTTGGTTGATTATTTCCATCCAAAAGTAGATCATCTTCATCATTGGGGGATAAAGGGCTGGATAAAATAACTTCACCAGATTCACTTACCGAGTCTGTATAGCTCATCAGATTAGATTCCTCATCGACATTAGGTGATGATTCATCCTTTTGAACACTATCAAGGGCAAAATTACTTTGGTTTGAGTCGCAACTTTTCTTCTCTCTATCCTTTTCTTTTTCTCTTAATCTCTCCTTCCTCCGCAGTTTCTTTTCCTTCTCTTTTATCCTCCTCCTCTCCCTGCGTTCTTCTTCTTCACGCTTTTCCTTCTCTTCTTCCTCAAGAAGTTTCATCTGAACAGATTATCTAAGCCTCAGAACTATACCTCTTTAAAAACGGCATAATAATCTCACAAGAAGTGGAACTTCTTAAGCCAGAATATAACTTTTAATACCTGCTTTTCTAAAGTAACAATCTCCTTGCAGGCAACATGAATGCGTTCCTCCAGCAACTTCAACGCAAGACACACAAATATACTATGTGCATTTTGCCGTGCAGTTCCTTCTCTAAAAGCTTTTTCAACCTGCAAATATTTTCAATGTCAAAACACTTTCAAGCATCAGAATGACCAAAAACTGCAATCCAATTGTCTAAGAAAGTCTCAGTCCTTCAATGAATTTCAACTTTCAAGGCAGCTTCATTTAATTGTAAAGCATATCACAGCAAATCCCCAACCGGACTTGCAAGACAGTGTAGGATATTAAAAGAGATAAAGCTACTTCATTATATTGTTCAGGGTGTTCGCAACTTTTAGAAAGTCTAAGTACAAGAAAAGGAGACCTTCCAAGCAAAGATTGGCTTTCCAAAGTTATTAACTGCATTATGCAGAGTAAAACCTAAAATCCTGGATAAACTTGTACCAAATGCACCCCTTACTCTCCTCAAACCCCTTGAAGTAGATTCCGTGGAGAAAAATGTTTTGGAGTACTGCCCCAGTCATGAGTTTAAATAGAACAGCCAACCTCTACTTAAGGAGTCATAGAGTTTTATGATTGAAATTATTTCTATTACTTCAGTTAGGTAGCGGTACTGACCAAAAGATATTGTCAGGAAGTAGCTAGAATTCCAAGAGATTTCTTGTCTGCATATCCAGTAGACTATAAATAGGGATGGCAAGCGGTGCGGTTGCGGGGCAAACCCGTATAAACCCGCGGAGATCTCAACCCCCCCCCTGCATAGTATTTTCACCTGCGTCCACCCGCCCCGCATAAGTCTTCTTTTGTTTTTTTCCATTTTGTTTGCTTATTTCCTTTTTATATTTTGGCTGGAATTTTCAATTTAATCAACCAAAAAATTGAAAGTTCTTTTGTTTCTTAAGTGTTGAATCTTCAATTTTAAAAAAAAAAACAAGTATTTGCTACTCATTGTGAAAAACGCTAATGACCCCTTAATGTATTAATTTAGTATTCATTGTAAAATAGTATTCACGTTACTGTAAAACTATTTCTAATACCCCTTAATAAAAGTCTTTACATCACAATTCAGTTTCACAAAAATAGAATGTTATATGCCTTAGTTTTTGTGAAAATATTCTTTTCAGATCTCTAAGTAGTATTAATGTATTATCTTTGAAGAACTATATCATAAAATTATTATTAATATAATAAGCAAATTGTTTATGTTTTCCTTTTCCAAAGTGGATTAGCAATTTGTTGAGAAGCAAGTTTTATGGGTCATATGGTGATCACAGGGAACTTAGAATAAGAAGAAAAATCCATACACCCGCATAAACTAGCATAGACCCGCAACACGCCCCACATCAGTTTTTATGAAAAGTATTTCAACCCGCCCCTGCATAGCTTTAAACCCGCACCATCCCGCATAGCTTTAAACCCCCCCCCCCTCGCCCCGCACCCGCACCACCCTGTTTTCCATCCCTAACTATAAACCTCTCTATTGCTTAAGAGGCATTTAACAAAGCAAAAAAGTATTTTTTAATAATTATAACATAAATAAGTTGAAGAGTCAAAAGGATCAAAGTCCACCTGATTAATGACTTAGACAAAAAAGAAGCAAAGGAGAGACTTGCCTGCTCTTTAAAAATTACAGTTGCAGCATCTAGAAGAAATTCCCGAGCAAGCTCAGGACTCTTCGCATGTTTTTGAGGACGAGGGCATTCACCATCCAGTTCATTTCCATCCTTGTCCATTGAGTCCTCATCCTGAAAAGAAATCATCAAGCAACAACCATAAGGTGAGAATTTCTGATATAAAGAATATCGCAGCATCAAAGGTAGCAATTATAGACAATACAGTGGAGACAGAGGCATGGTTAATAAGCCTCACAAACTTGACAACCTCTTCTTCTTCAGCCTCTTCAGCATGCTCAAAGAACCTTCTAATGCTTTCCCCTCTTGTCATTGTAACAAAACCATCCCCAACCACAAGCCTGCAATGTACACATTGTTGCCCCTTCAATGCATGTGCTTTGACAGAAAGTTCAGTACATCTACCATCCAGCTTCCATGCCCGTAGAGTGATATAGCAGGCATTGAGACCACTCAAGTCTAGACCACTAACTTGAACTCTTCCACTCAAGCCAACATTTTCATAGTCCAATATATCACATTTTCCTTCTCCACTTCCAACTGCCCACTCAAAGTGATGATATGTCCCAAAGGTATCAATGAACGCCTGATGCCAATCAGCTAAGATTGTGTCGTGAGAAACCTGAAAACAAGAGAGTAAATGGCATTAATCTTGGTGCATTACAACAAAAGTCAACAACAACAAACTCAATATAATCCCACAAGTGGGGTCTGGACTAGTAGTGTGTACGTAGACCTTACCGCTACCTTGAAGGTGGAGAGACTGTTTCTGATAGACCCTCGGCTCAAGAAAAGATGAAACGAAAGCAATAGCAACAAACAGTAACAACAAGATAACAAGAAAACAAAGCGAAAGGAACATCACGTAGTAATAGAAATCTAACAATAATAGAATACAAGATTGACACTTCTACGACTAGTATATGGCAAGAAACATTCTCGACTAACTACTAGTCTTCTACCTTAATTCTCGACTTGCACACCTTCCTATCATGGGTCATATTCTCGGTAAGTTGAAGCAACGACATATCCTGCCTAATCACCTCTCCCCAATACTACTTTGGCTTACCTCTACCTCTTCTCAGACCCACCAAGGCCAACCTCTCACACCTCCTTACTAGGGCATCTGTGCTTCTCGTCTTCGCATACCTAAACCATCTAACCCTCGCTTCCCGCATCTTGTGCTCCACTGGGGCCACTCCTACCCAGGCCCGAATATTTTCATTCTTAATTTTATCAATCCTAGTATGCCCCCGTATCCATCTCAACATCCTCATTTACTTTTATCTTCTGAACATGAGAGTTTTTAACTTGCCAACACTTTGCCCCATACAACATAGCAGTCTAAAAAAACATCATATGCGAGCCTCCATTTCACCCGCCCCGCTCCAATACCATGTGAACATCCTCGTCAATCTCCCCATTTCCTCGGATAATAGACCCAAGATACTTGAAGCTACCTATCTTAGGGATGAGTTGTGCATCAAGCCTCACATCCACGTCCGATTCATTGGTCCTGTCAATGAACTTGCACTCCAAGTATTCTGTCTTGGTCCTACTCAACTTGAAACCTTTAGACTCCAGAGTCTGTCACCAAACCTCCACTCTCGCGTTCACTTTATATGCACTAAGCTCGGGGAGTGGTTAGATCAGTAGCATTAGTATTCTTAGGTCTTTTTTTATTAGCTTTCTTTTAATTCCACATTGGTGGGTGGCAGGAGTAGTGTAGTGGAAGGGGTAGTTGGGACCATTGTTTCATTTTTTAATATCATAGACAGTATATTCTTTAAGGGACTTAATATCAGCTATACTACGAGCATTTGATTCTACCTTTTATCATGTTGGACGTTGACGTTCACACAAAACTTCAGGTTGCAGTGTGGTATTATGTTCTAGGAAAAATCTAGGCATGACATCTTTATTTTTACCTGCTCTATGTTAGCAAGTTAATATACACTTTGCAGGCAGTCTTATGGTTTCCGGGCTGCTGAATATATGAATCAAAATGTGTTGCAATGTTTCTAGTAGTGGAAGGGGAAGTTGGGACCAGTGTTTCACTCTCTTGAGTCCTCTTTTTACCAACTGAAATACCACCAATGATATAAATGCAGAAAGAACTATTAACCATAATGGTAACAATTTACTAATAATTCACGAATGTAAGAATTAAAAGCATAGAAAAATCCAAATCAGTTAATCCAAAAATTAAAACGGTAGAAAAATCCTAACATCTGCCCCTATAAGGTATGCATGCAAAAATGAAATTAGGCACAAATTTAGCTGTGCTTCTGCTTCTACTTTGCACACCACATGAGCAATGAAAAAGATGAACTTGAAGAATTGATCACACCTCATACTGGAATGCTGCATCAGAAACACAAAACCAACTACTGCAATGAGGTTCCCTGCGCATGCGTTTCAATTCCTTCAGCTCCTTGAATTCACGGATAACATTCCTTCTACAATCTCTACAAAACCTCTTGCTATCAAACCTGTGACGAGCAACAAACTTTGACAGTAAGTAAATCATCTCATGGAATTGCCTTACAGTTCACTAGAGACATTGCAACAAATTTTTTTCATATATTCAGCAGCCCAGAAACCAAAAGACAACCTGCAAAGTGCATATTAACTTGCTAACATAGAGCAGGCAAAAATAAAGATGCATGTCTAGATTTTTCCTAGAACATAATACCACACTGCAACCTGAACTTTTGTGTGAACTTCAACTTCCACCATGATAAAAGGTAGAATCAAATGCTCATAGTATAGCTGATATTAAGTCCCTTAAAGAATATACTGTCTATGATATAAAAAAAAGGCAAACATTGATTTGATGATGCTTCAAGTCAGGAACTAAACGGCTCAGCTTTCACACATTACACCATGCTCTAGCGTGCTTCTAGACCGTACCAACCTAACTTTTTGAAACCATAACGATGAAGTCAAAGAAACTTACAATTGTACCATATATTATATACAAACGTTTTCCGCCATTCTTCATTGGCAACAGTAAGACGTCGGTAATTTTATCACAGCCTAAAATCATCTTATGGATTCCTGAACCCCAAATTGCAAAGAACACCCACTACCAAACACCTACAGTAACAAAAAAGCTCCACTGGCAGTGACACAGAACTTATGCGTTGGCAGATTTTGAACCTTCCCACTACCTCATTTATGATGCAATTACTTCTCCAAATTACAATAACATAGAGAGAAGGCAAGGTATCTGGTACCATTGAACTTCATACTAAAATTTAACCCATGGCATATTAGTATATGTGGGCTCGTGAAAATTGAAGATATGGACATTTACCCACAGGCATCAAGCAAATGAAAGCATATTTGGCTGCCAAATGTGTAAATCCTCAAATTTGGGCCAGAAAATAATCCGAAGCCATCTTTTTATTTAATCTGGTTACATTCCCAAATTCTATACAGAAAATAAACAACCTCGAAGCAAGACAAGATGTAGTGCATATGTGAAGCTTAATGGAAGGCTAATTACTGTGCCAACAGCCCTTCACCATATGTAATTGGAAGACCATCATTAAGATAGTCATCAGAACAGCTTTCCAGTGCCAAGAAGAAAGTCCTTGATAAGCATAAACTTCAGGCAGCTCTACAACTGATTTTCTTATTTATTTGTCAACAAAGAGCTGGGAAAAAAATCAGAATCTTCATGTACATCATTCACTTTGACAAGGGGAGGATTATAAAGGTGGAGCCTGACACTCGCAGACACTTTCAATCAAGGCGCCAAAACTGCACATATCACCCTGAACATATTCAAAACAGGTGAATTCTTTCGTCTAGGTAGCTTTTGTTGAAAAAATCCCAAAACCTGGATCTTATTGGAGCTATCTTACTCCAGCTCTGGAATTCTCTAATCTGGTACAAATTATCAGGAGAAAGGACTCCTTGTGCTATTAATGACTGAAGTGCAAGATCTATCTTTTTCAAGCAAGTGAAATTGATCTTTTATAAACTTCTCTACATTTAATACCAATCATTCACCTTTTAAGACAATTTATAACTTACAGTGAAACTCCATCACTTTTACTTTATTTTCGTAATGATGATGATATGAAGCTTAAAGAAAGAAATGAAGGTTCATATCGCCAACCCAACTTGTTTGGGACTAAGGCGTAGTTGTTGTTGTAGCTCCAGTTAGTCTGTATGGCTTCTTAACTTAAAGAAGCCAAGTGCTAAGACCAGAGTTTGAACAGTACAAATTCAGAAGCCACCTGATGTACAGACCATTGTTCTTCATAGGATGAGACTTCAAAATAATGGAACCCCTCGACTAAACTTGCAATTCCAGAGTTAACTATAATTGCCTATTCCGTGCAGCTAATGTCTGAATTACATTTAGTGGGTGAGACGGAAAGAGGGGATAGCAGTAAGTAAGGAGAGCAAACTGAAGAAAGGGCCTTATACTCACCGGTACATGAGCCTTTCAATAAAGTCCTCTTCCTTCATTTTCAGAAGAGACTGACGTGTCTCTTCGCCAAGGGCAGTCCAAAAGTCTACCAAAGTGTCTACAGAAAGTCTGGTAGTATGAAGAGCACATGTTTCTCTTGTTCCATGCCCTCTGCCATAAGTTGCCATCCCCTGGCTTATCCAACCCCTAGCACCTCCACCACATGCATCAGGATAAAGCAGTTCTCTTTCTCGTTCCCTTGCACGTGCACTGTCAAACACCTGATTTAAAGGGAAGGTCAGAAAGCGGAAGACGAAAAATATGAAAGATATTTATGACCTAAAACAAATTTACATTTTGAAGTCCCTTCAGGGATTTGGTATATAGATAACAGTCCAACAAGGTAAGCATCCCATCTCGTGTTGTGGTTAGACCTCCCCAAGGATGGACAGATGGATCTTGAACATACTCAGACCCTGTTGTCGCACATAATTCTCCATCACAATGATTCTTCAAGGCTCCTACTCTACTGCATGGACGGTGAGCACCTGTGCCCTCCTGCTGCAAAGACTTTGCATACATGACAATTTGGAAAAAACCTTCAAGCAGTAACCCATTGCATCTAGAACAGTACATGTTCTTACGAGCTTGCTCAAAGAGGTTTTGCTTATCAATCCTTAGAAGCTTCTGTCGAGCTTGTGGTGATAGCTCACTCCAGAACTACAATACAACCAAGAAACCTTTAGCATTTATTAGCTATTATAACCAAATAATCCTCCTGTTTGATATTCAAGCAACTAAAACTATAGTAAAATAAAATAAAGATATACCAAAAAAATAAAATAAAATGAAGATGGAATGAAGTTTAAGGTAACCAAGTTTTTTTTCTTTCATAAGCGAAAAATCCCCTGAGAGCTGTGAGTTAACCAACGCAACTCTAATTGTTCTCACATGTCCAAAACTCGAGGGGAGTATGGGCCCAGCCTTCTAACCTGCTCCACTTAAATACCAGCTTCGTGTGCTCAAACTCGTGATATCCGCTCAATCCACACATCTTGTACTGCGTCCTTACCACTAAAGCAAAACTGTGGGCTTAAGGTAACCAAATTATCCAAACAAATACTGCATAGCACTTCATTCATAGATGAGCATTTCTGTAAACATGTCAGTGTTTGGGCATTTCTGTAAACATGTCAGTGTTGCATCCTGACTAATCATCACTTTGAATTCTAACGACTACTTGAGCGCGTATCGACCAGCACTAATTAAGTAAGGGGGGTAACAGAGACAAGGTTCGCAAGCAGTTATTAGTGTGTCTCATGGTTAACCAATGTTAAAGAATATTTTCAAGTGAATGACTACTTTTATTGCAGATTGGTATGTAATTGATGATAGTTTCATGAAAGCATATCCGATACAGCTTCAATGTAATCTATTAATGTTATCCCAAAATTAATTGTTAAAGTAATTAATTCGAAGAATCTCCCTATCTTTTTATTCCACCCAACTTATGTAACAGTGACGTTCCTTCCATTTTGGGCCACTTGAAAACTGTTTCATGCAGTTCCATTTTTACACAACTTTCACATTCATTAAACAAAAGGGGCCCTTGGCGCAACGGCAAGAGTTGTAGCCATGTGACTAGGAGATCACAAGTTCAAGCAATGGCAACAGCCTTTGACAGATACACCGAACATAGTCCGGCCCTTCTATGGACCCACACATAGGAGGAACTTAATATTTTCTATTACTACTCTTAATATTTTCTTCAATTACACTACGCTATACATGTCAAATTAACATCAAAACTTTGTGCCCGGTCAAATAGTCACGATAAATAGTACCTCATTAACACGTAAAACCTACTAACGAACAAGCAAGTAAGTAGCTAATTTAATTGCATTTAGTTACAAATGCATAGAACAATTAAATACTAATTCAAAATGCACCCAAAGAAAAGAACAAAATTCAACAAATATATTCGCAAGTTTAACCAATAAGAAACTAATCCAACTAAATTACTACCTTCTGAAGCTGATTATAGCTGACATCTTCACTGTGCTTTGACCAGAAGCCGCCATTACTCGGAATCGATTTACTCGACGCATTAAACGCCGCCGTTTCATTGGCATATTCCTCATCATTTTTCTGCGCTAAGCCTGGCATTTTCTCCTCAATTTCTGATAAACATCCTCTCCTCAAATCTCTACAGCCCGATTAATAATCGATTTTTTTCGAATGATTATAGATCGAGAATTAGATAATTTTTTATGAATAAATACAAATGAATGAAAGTTTGATTATATCAATCCGATTAAAATTGTTTGAAAAAAACGGATTGAAAGTGTAGACTGAGAATCTAACAGTGAAATTCAATTATTGAAGGATTAAATCGAGAATTTAGATAGAAATAACTGGAGAAAAGGGAAAATGGAAGATAGAGGGTTGTTTGCTGATGAGATTTGGTGCAAATGTGTGTATCTATATTTATGTACGTATAAATTTGTTAAGAAAGAAGATTTTAGGGGGCTTTTGAGATGGAGAGGAACCTACACCTTGTCTTTTTTCTGCAGGGGTTAAATTGCAAAATTGAAGCTTATTGTTTGATAGGAAAATGTCCCAATTTAGCCATTTTTAGTATAGACATATTTCTTAAGTTTTTCTCTTCTCCTTATATTTTGGATAATTTGTGCCCTTGTCGTTTCCTGAGTTTTCTCTATTTTCTCTTAACAACAATCGAGTGTCGAACTATGTGAATTTTACGTATAAAACTATTTCGAGAAATGTATCTATCTATTTTTTATTATTATTTTAAATTATTCTTTGTTGGAAAATACGAGACTAATTGCTAACACTAAAGACGATAAAATTAAGATATTTAGTGTAGTGGATGCCTTATTTTGATAAATTTATCTTGTCCAAATTTCATTTTTAGCTACTTCTTTTGTCCAAAAAAGATATGATCCCCGAGGCCTTAATCACATGTCCTTCTGTCATCATATGATTGAGCTTAAAAAAAAAGTTATAACATTTAAAAATATAATCTTGAATATTTATTTCTTGAATTTTATGAAATAAAATATACAGATTGGAATTATATGAAATATTACGGATCACAAAATTTTATAATTGAAAACATTTAAAATGTTCTTCAAAAAATCCTTACGGAAGAGAAATAATGTATAAAATGTTGGTCTTTAAGCTTAGTCTAGCTTAATCTTAAGCTTAGTCTAGCTTAATTTTAAGCTTGGTATAGCTTAAAGTAAGTGAATGAAAAATGGTGGGAAAATAAATGGAGGGAAGTGAAATTTTGAATTAGCGCACTTTGTCCNCTATATATATATATATATATATATAGATAAGCTCTTCTTCTAGCTCTTAAACAGTTGAGAAGAAGGCAAACCTCGCGCCGTTGTCGTAGTCGCTCACTCGGCTACGGCTTCGGATTTGGTCAAAGATCGATTGTTCAAATTAATTTATTTAATTAATTAATAGAAAAAATTAAAATCCGGAATGACCCGCGACCCTGTCCGGTCCTACCCGTTTTCTTTTCCATATTACTTTAAATCCATTTTTTAAATTTCCCTCAATATTCATACATGTTCAAAACAGCTATGGCTGTTCTGAAAGGATTCACACTTGCTCCAACAGCTATGGCTGTTCTGAAAGGTTGCAAAACCTTTTCAGAAACAGTACGAAATTGGCTATAAATATACCTTGAATCCCAGAATTTTTACTTACTAAATTTTCTGATCTTCTTCTTCTGCATAAAATATTCCAGTGTGTTTTACAGCTTTCGAGTGGTTCGTTGTTCACCGGCGTTTTTGGTACCAACACTCCGGTGAGTTAAATCGTTCTATCCTGGGAGGATATATTCCAAAATCTCGGGTACTTCAGGGGAATAATTTCCTTAAGGACACATTGTGTATTCAGTGGGCTCGATTTTTTCCTACACTATTTTCATAATTCATTTTTGACGTTCTTGTTCTACTAACTTTCTGTTTCTGTATTTTTCAGAAAGTTTAGTTTTTTTAGTTTATTTTACAGCAGTACAGATGAATAACAATCTTAAAGAAATTATATTTTTATTATATTCTGTTGTGGAGATTAAAAACCTTTGTGTTTTCTACTCCGCTTGAATTTTATTATTCTGATTTGAAGATATAAAAATTTCATCAGAGTTTTGAAATTCAGAAAAACGATTTGAAGAACATAAAAACTTCATCGTTTTTCTGTGAAACAGTATATAAAAACTTCATTTTTATTTATTATACATACTGTTTATCGTTAATTACAGTATTGTTCATTGTTTTGGTTTTGTCATTGATTGAACTCTTCTGTTGTTGACAGTGAGAAATGGCAATTGATAACGAAAATTCTTTTGCGACTGCTGCAGCAACGACGATAGCCTCGTCAAGCGGACTGTTGTTCCACCGGCATAAAAGCCTGGAAAATTTTCTGGAGCCAACTTCAAAGGATGGCAGCAAAGGGTGTTCTTCTGGCTTATCACACTTGGTATACAGAAATTCACTAGTGAAGAGCCTCCAGTGTCTGTTGCGGACATGCCGGACAATGAAAAGTTCATGATTATTGAGGCGTGGAAGTAGGCAGATTTTCTTTGCAAATGCTATATTTTAAGTGCTTTAGAGGATGACTTGTACAATGTGTACAACGCGATAAATACTTCGAAATAATTATGGGAAGCACTTGAGAAGAAGTACAAGACAGAAGATTCATGCTTGAAGAAGTTCGTGGTTGCCAAGTTTCTAGACTATAAAATGATAGACAGCAAAACTGTGGGAACCCAAGTTCAGGAACTTCAACTTATTTTTCATGACCTTATTGCTGAAGGTATGGTCGTGAATGAAGCATTTCAAGTGGCTGCAATGATTGAAAAGTTGCCTTCTTCGTGGAGAGATTTCAAAAACTGTCTCAAGCACAAACGCAAAGAAATGAAGTTGGAAGATCGTGTGATTCGTCTCAAGATTGAGGAAGACAACAAAACAGCCGAGAAGAAGTCTCGTGGAAATTCAACGATCATGGGAGCTAATATCGTTGAAGAAACTGCTCCAAAAAAGTAAGAAGAGGAAGAGATCTCTGGACAGACTAAGGAGCAGAACAAAAAGAAATTCAAGGGTAACTGCCACAATTGTGGAAGAGTTGGTCACAAAGCCCCTGAATGTTGCTTCCCGAGAAAGGATAAGAAGAAGGGACAGGCCAACATAGTGGAGAAGAATACTCAACAGACCCCACAGCAAAACGCGATGTATTCCATATGAAAAATGAAAAGGTGGAAAACCCAACTTGAAATATTTCAAAGTGTGCGGGTGTCTAGCAAAGGTACAAGTTCCTTTACCTAAAAGGGTTAAAATCGGACCAAAAATAGTAGATTGAGTTTTCATTGGATATGCTACAAACAGTAAAGCCTGTCGATTTTTGGTCCATAAATCCGATAATCCCGAGATTCATGTTAATACGATAATGGAATCAGATAATGCTGAATTATTTGAAAGCATTTATGCGTATAAAAGTGAATGTGAGTCGTTAAGTGAAAGACCTAAACGACCTCGGGAAGAACAAAGGAAAATACTCCAAGTGTAGAAGATCCAATGCGTAGCAAATGTCAAAGAACATCTACTTCCTTTGGACCAAATTTTATGACATTCTTGCTTGAAAATGATCCTCAAACTTTTAAACCAGCTATGTCGTCTTCTAATTCAGCATTTTAGAAAGAGGTAGTCAATAGTGAGATTCAATCAATTTTGGATAACCATACATGGGAATTGGTTGA
>MDKI01236584.1:0-27063 GCA_005239505.1 Nicotiana paniculata | reverse complement strand
AAGACCCTTGTCAGGATCTTCTCTACCCTGTCCTCTTCAAGAATGACTCTACCAAGAGACTTGAGTTCATTGTCAGAGTTGTGAACCTTGTGTACATTTCTTGGATTGTCTCTCCTTCTTTCATAGTGAAGTTTTCATACTGAGAGTATAGTAGATTACCTCTTGATCTTTTCACTTGACGTGTTCTTTCATGAGCTACTTGTAAGGTATCCCAGATTTCTTTGGCAGTGGTGCAACTTTGAATCCTACTATACTCGTCTGGACCTAGTCCACAAACTAGCCACTTTTTGGCCTTAGCATTTTTCTCCCATTTCTTCAGATCCTCAGCAGTGCAGTCAGCTCTAGTTTTTGGTACATCTACTCCTTTAGCACTCTTCTTCATGGTGGCTAGAGGACCATCAGTGACTATGTCCCAAAGTTCATAGTCTTCTCCAATCAAGTGATCCTTCATCCTGTTCTTCCACCAAGAGTAATACTGGCCATTAAAGAGTGGTGGCCTTGCAGTTGATTGACCCTCCCAGTTTCCAGGTGGTGCACTCATTTTGATCTTTTCCAAGGTGTTGGCCTTTTCAAGGATAACCTGCTCTGATACCAATTGATGTTTTATACGTCAATACCATACAAGAGGTGGGGTGATTTGTGTGGTGTCCAATTTTCGAGTGCAGTCTCTATAGAAGAACCTGGTTCTTCTTAGTGTTCCAACTTCTACAGTTTGCAGAAAAGTAATTGTAGAATTTAAAGAACACAATAAATTTTACGTGAAAAACACCTGGCTCAAAAGGTAAAAATACCACGACCTACTTCCCAGTAGGATTTTCCCAAACTCTTCACTATATCAATGAGCCAAACAGCATTTACAAAATAAACTCTTTTGTAAATATAAGGACTAACTCTAATCCCTTTGTGGCAAACTAACCTCTAGCTATTTGCGACAAACTTCAAGTTAACTCTAACTTGAACAGTGGGTACCTATTACAATTGCTTCTAGATAAAGCTGAAAGATACAATATGTAATCACTTACTACAAACAACTAGATTCAAAAGACAACAGATGGAACTGGTTCTTCTAGTTGGTTCAAGTAGCTTTTGTATCGCACAAGGATTCTGCTTGCAAAATTGCTTTGGTAATTTTTCTTTCAGTTCTTGTTTCACTTCTATGTTTGTGCGTAAATTCTTCAGCAGGAATGCTTCAACATTTTATAGAGTCAGTAGTTGAGATTTTTTTGTTCAGTTCTAATGCAACTCTTCCTTGGTGGAAGAGTTTGTGTTTATCTCAACTTTCTTGATCTTGATTTTGTCCTACCTGAAATCGAACTCCACCTTCTTATCAATTTGCAACATTTTCGCTTAGGAGATAACCTCTTAGTTCGCAGATAATGGTTATCTCCTGTGCATGGACGCTTCTCGTGCCAATGGGTATATTTGACTATCTTTGCCCTGATGGACCTGGTTCAACTGGGTTGGTATTCGTCAATCTTCAAAACCATACAGTGACTTGATTCAACAGTTATTCACCTACACAAGGAGCTACATGATCATGGGCAAGCTATTGCGGAGTTGATAATCACCATGAATCAATTGGCCAAGACTCAGCTTCAATAGGTTCAAGGGCCAAAACAGGTGAATGCTATGGAAAGGGTGAACATGATGGTAAACAAGAGAAGGCAACGAGGTCAACAAGTACAAAACCTTCCAGAGCAATTTGAGCAAAGTAATAGTGGGTTTAGTCAAGATGATGCATATAATGAGCAAGATGAAGAGGTTTAATATGTCAACAATTATCAAGGTCAAAGAAGCAATGCTACAAATCAACAACAATGGAGATCACAAGGAAACCAAGTAAATTGGAACAACCAAGGTCAACAAGGAAACCGGAGTAGTGGCCACAACAACAACCAAGGTAACTGGGGGAACAATAACAATCAAAATTGGGGTAATCAAGGTAATCAAATCAATTGGGGAGGAAATAATCAAGGCAATTGGGATGGCAACAATCAAAGTAATTGAGAAGGAAAAAATAATCAAGGGGGTTGGAACAATAGCAATCAAGGAAATCGCGGGTCGGGATTTCAAAGCCCCCGATGTATCAACAACCGAACAACCCGCCTCCATATCTGTCGCAAGGTCCTATTTCTTCCAATAATGAAATGGGATGGATTGAAAACATGTGTAAGCAAATGATAGAGAAAAATGCTGACTCTGATGCTCAATTAGCCTCCCACAACACTTCTATCTGCAACTTGGAGGTTCAACTTGGTCAAATTTCTCAAGCTTAAAATACTCGCCCTTAGGGGGCACTACCTAGTGACACGGTGGTGAACCCGAAGGCTGGGAACAATACGGGACATGCAATGGCCGTGACAACAAGAAGTGGGAGAGGTAGAGTTGTTAGTACCTCAAATCAAAGAAGAAATGTGGATGAAGATGTATTGTTTCAATATGATGATGTGCAAGCTAATGATGAGGTGAGGATAGACATTGATGAAAGTGTGGAGGAGACACAAGATGATGTGAACCCGTCTAGGGAGCCTGTAATAGAAATACCGGATCTGGTAGTGCCAAAGGCCAAGGCTCCCTTGCCAAGGCCTCCTCCTCCATATCCTCAAAGGCTCGCAAAGTAAAACAATGAGAATAAATTCAAGAAATTCATTGATATGATGAAAAGTTTGTCTATAAATGTGTCGTTGGTTGAAGCCTTAGAAAAAATGCCAGGTTATGCCAAGTTCATGAAGGACTTGGTAAAAAAGAATTGATCAATGAACTGTGAAACGATCAAAATGACACATCAAGTGAGTGCCATTGTGCACTCCATGGATCCAAAGTTGGAAGATCCCAGTGCTTTTACAATCTCGTGCACTATTGAGAGTGCCGATTTCGCCAAAGCTTTATGTGACTTGGGGGCAAGCATTAACTTGATGCCCTATTTTGTGTTCAAGACATTGGGGATTAGGCAACCAAGATCCACATCCATGAGGTTTCAAATGGCGGACCGGACAATGAAGAGGCCATTGGGGATAATTGATGATGTGTTATTTCGGGTCGACAAGTTCATACTTCCTGCAGATTTTGTGATACTTGACTGTGAGGTTGAATACGAGGTGCTAATCAGTTTGGGTAGTTTGTTCCTTGCTACAGGGAAGGCCTTAATTGATATGGAAGCTGGTGAGCTCACCTTCCGGGTGGGTGATGAAAAATTTGTGTTCTATGTTTGTAAATCAATAAGGCAGCCTAATAGCAATGAAGTGTGTTCGTTCGTGGATCTTGTGACCGAAGTAATTGTTGATGGCACAAGTGTTGTGATAAATGTTGAAGACACATTGGAAGCTGTGTTATTGAATCATGATGAGGATGAGAAGGAAGGCTTTGTAGAATGTGTCAATGCTTTGCAAGGAATGGGATCATATACATATGGGCCCCGATACTTTGCTTGGACCTTGAAAACTGGAAGACTCCACCAACAAAGCCCTCAATCGAGGATCCTCCCACATCGGAGTTAAAGCCCTTGCCTTCACACCTCATGTATGAGTTTCTAGGCCCTTGTTCCATTTTACCTGTTATTCTTTCCTTGTTTTTAACTAACGTGCAGTTAGATTCCACCCTTGCGGTGCTCTAAAGGAGGAAGAAAGAAATAGGTTGGACATTGGCAGATATTCAGGGTATAAGCCCCATCTTTTGCATGCACAAAATCATATTGGAGGGGATGCCAAACCTCCGTAGAACATCAAAGAAGTTTGAATAAGGCCATGAAAGAGGTAGTGAAAAAAGAGATCACCAAGTGGTTGGATGTTGGGGTTGTCTACCCCATTTTCGATAGTTTGTGGACCTCGTCGGTGCAATGTATCCTAGAGAAAGGGGGCATGACTGTGATAACAAATGAAAAAAATGAATTCATGCCCACAAGAACTATCACTAGATGGAAAGTGTGCATGGATTATAGGAAGCTGAACAAAGTTACTCGAAAAGACCATTTTCCACTTCCATTTGTTGATCAAATATTGGATAGGTTAGCCAGATGTGCTTATTATTGTTTCTTGGATGAGTATTCCGGATATAACCAGATTCTTATTGCACCGGAAGACCAAGAGAAGACCACTTTCAATTGTCTGTATGGCACTTTTGCATTCTCGTGGATGCCATTCGGGTTATGCAATGCACCATCAACTTTTCAGTGGTGTATGATGGCCATTTTCACCGATATAGTGGAGGACTTTCTCGAGGTTTTCATGTATGATTTCTCTGTTGTGGGGTATTCTTTTGAAGTGTTCTTGGATAACTTGGATAAGGTATTGGCACGTTGTGAGGAAACTAACTTGGTGCTTAATTGGGAGAAGAGTCACTTTATGGTCGAGGAGAGCATTGTCCTCGGCCATAAGATTTCCAAGAATGGTATTGAGGTTGATAAAGCAAAAATTAAAGTGATATCCAAACTCCCTCCCCCTACTTCCGTCAAGGGAGTGAGGAGCTTTCTAGGTCATACGGGGTTTTACCGCCGATTCATCAAGGATTTCTCTAAGGTGGTGAACCCCTTGTGCAAACTCTTGGAGAAAGATGCCAAGTTCCATTTTAATGAAGATTGTATGAATGCATTTGAACTACTCAAGTATAGGTTGACTACCACTCCTATTATCATTGTGCCTAATTGGAGCTTACCATTTGCGCTCATGTGTGAGGCAAGCGATGTGGCGGTTGGAGCGGTATTGGGGCAAGGAATTAACAAGATATTCCATCCGGTCTATTATGCTAGTAAGACCATGAACGAGGCCCAAGTCAACTATACGGTGACCGAGAAAGAACTTTTAGCCATTGTCTTTGCTATGGAAAAGTTTCGCCCGTACCTAATGTGTAAAAAGGTGATTGTTCACACCGACCACGTGGCACTTCGTTATTTGATGAGAAAGAAAGACTCTAAGGCTAGACTGATGCGGTGGGTACTTATTCTACAAAAAAATTGATCTTAAAATCCAAGACTACAAGAGGAGTGAAAACCAAGTGGTGGACCACTTGTCCCGATTGGAGAAGGAGAGGAGGCCACATGATAGCCTTTAGATCAATGATTCATTTTCAGTCGAGCAACTCATTTCCATGTCTATGACCGAGATGAGTTGGTTTGCCGATGTGGCCAACTATCTTGTGAGTGGGATTGTTCCGAATTATTTCTCTTCAAACCAAATGAAGAAGCTCAAACGGGACTGCCTGGACAACTATTGGTATGAGCCATATCTCTTTAAAATTTGCACTGATGGTGTTATCCAAAGATGTGTACCAGAAGAAGAATAATTGGGTATTCTTGAAGCTTGCCACTCTTCGCCATATGGTGGTCACCATGGTGGAGTGAGAACTACTACAAAGGTGCTAAGCTGTGGATTTTATTAGTCTACCCTTTACAAGGACGCTAGCGAGCTCGTTAAGCATTATGATGAATGCCAAAGGGCCGGTGGGATCTCCAAGAAAAATGAGATGCCTCTCACCACCATCCTAGAGATTGATATTTTCGATGTGTGAGGCATCGATTTTATGGGTCCATTTGTTAGCTCATGTGGGAACACCTATATTCTGGTAGTTGTTGATTACGTGTCCAAATGGGTTGAAGTTGTGGCTTTGCCCAACAATGAAGCACGGAGTGTGGTAGCTTTATTGAAGAAGAACATATTCACAAGGTTTGGTACCCCAAGGGTCATCATTAGTGATGGGGGATCACACTTTTGCAACAAAGCCTTCGACACTTTACTTTCCAAGTATGATGTCACTCACAAAGTGTCGACCCCCTATCATCCCCAAGCAAGTGGACAGGTTGAAGTCTCCAACCGGGAGATCAAGAGTATTCTTTCAAAGACTGTTAATGTAAATCGGACTGATTGGTCAAGGAAACTTGACGATGGTCTTTGGGCTTACAGAACAGCTTACAAAACACCAATTGGCATGTCTCCGTATCGGTTGGTGTTCGGGAAAGCTTGTCACTTTCCGGTGGAACTAGAGAATAAGGCCATGTGGGCGTTGAAGAAACTGAACCTTGAGTGGGATGTAGCTGCAAATCTTCGGGTGGAGCAATTGAATAAACTTGATGAGTTCCGGTTCCATTCATACTCCGGTTCGTCCTTGTATAAGGACAAGATGAAGTACCTCCATGATAAGTATATCCGGAACAAAGAATTCAAAGAAGGTGACCTTGTATTTTTATTCAACTCTCGGTTGCAGATGTTTCCGAGAAAGCTGAAATCAAAGTGGAGTGGCCCTTTTGAAGTTGTACATGTGAAACCTTTTGGTGCTCTAAATATGAAAAATAAGAATGGTAAGGTGTTTAAAGTCAATGGGCACTGGGTGAAGCACTGTCTTGGCAAGGTTGATAATGGCCACGTTGTGGCATTGCTCCATTTCAAGTGAATGATGGTAACATGTGTCGTGTCGCGGCGTTAAATCAGGCGATTCTCATGAGGCAATCCATGCATTTTTCGTTCTCTTGATTTTATTTTTCAGATTAGGCATTGTTTTGAGCTAATTGGTTGTGAAGTGTATACAGGAATGTGGGGTGCATTGTAGAAACTTGGAAAGGAAAAAATTGGTTAGGTGTTGAAACCGTGCGGACCGCACCAGAATTATGCGGACCGCACAAGCACTTTGCGGCTGCACAATTCTGTATGTGGTCGCACAATTGGGAGATGAAAAATTCAAAGTCTATAAAGTTTGGCCTGACAAAATTCCTTAAGGATTTGCGGTCGCACACAAAATTTTGCGGACTGCACGAATTATGTGGCCGCTGTCATTTTTATGCGGACCGCATCACCATTTCAAGGAGTAGGTAAGGAGTGCGGACCACACCAAAATTATGCGGCACTCAGGTAAGTTAGTGGGCCAACCAGGTTAAAGTATAAATAGGACTTTTCTAAGCTTTTCCCAGTTTACAAACCTTGACCTTTGAGACCAACCTAGCACAGTGCACACTCCCTTTTCTTTCAATCTTCTCCCATTTCATCAAGTGTGAATCTTATCTGCATATTCATTACTGGTATGTTAATTTCAATGCTTTAGATTCTTCTTTTTATTTTTATTTTTCTTTGTTTTAGCTTTTTTAGTCTAGAGTTAGGTTCATGCCTAAATTGTCAATAGACAGTCAAATCTTGCTTGGCATCATGTGGGTAGTGTTTTAAATGCTAAATGGAGCCTGGGATAGTAGCTATTCATGATTAATTGCTAAAAACCTTGCTTAATTAGTCAAATTCATGTTTAAATTGCAAGTTAGTGCCGGCGTTATTTGAATTATACGGCCGCACACCTTTTTGTGTGGTCCGCAGCACCCTAAGTTTAGGGCGATTTTGGTTGATAAAATTGTGTGACCGCACTCAATTTTGTGCGGTCCGTAGTGGAATTGTGCAGCCGCACTCAATTTTGTGCAGTACGCACAGTTGAAACTTCAGAGACCCAATAGGACATTATGCGGCAGCACTCAAAATTGTGCGGTCCACAATGGGTTTGTGCAGCCGCACTCAATTTTGTACGGTCCACACTGAGGAAACTTCAGAGACCCAGTAGTATGAACCTGGGGCTGTGCGGCCACACTCATTTTTGTGCGGTCCGCACTGTCCATTTCTAAGACTAAGTACTGCACTTTCAATCCTGATTCTATATACATTTTCAGCTCCAATACTAACTGATTTCCCTTACTTGTGTGTTGCAGACAATGGTTTGCTCACGTGGCAGAGGAGATACATAAAAAGGGAGGGCAGAACCCTCCCGAGGTCGGGGCCGAGGAAAACACAACCTACCACTGTCAGTTCAAAAGGTCCTAAGCAAGAAAGCCACAACTAATAGACCACCTCCTGAACCTTCAAACACCAGTGAGTACCTTCCATCAGGGGAAGCTTCGGAGGGTAACCCCGTGCAAGCACAACCATAATCTCAATCACAACAATTTCCAGGGAGACTCCGCCTGGTCAATGAATCAACTTCCTCTTCTAGTTCTTCTGAAGGTTCAGAGGGGGTAGTCAAGCATCTGAGCCCTCTTCCCCACCTGCTCCAGCTAATCCCATTAATTTGGATGATGGTGATGAGGTCCCGGATGATGGGAGAGGGGGTGATACTATTGTTGGGGGTTTGGAAAGATCAAGGAGGCCGGTGTTATGGGAAGACAGGTTCGTCAGTGAAAAGGCCTTTGCCAAGTTCAGAGAATGGTGGTCACAAAGGTTGCTCACTCTTGAGCGACAACTCGTGATGAAAGATTTGAACAAATTACAACCCCAATGTCCTCAAACAATTCCAAGAGCGCAAAGGATGGAAATGGTTCACCTCCAGCATATTAGATGCAAATAAGCACCTGGTCAAAGAATTCTATGCCTACATTGCTCACATAAAAAAGGGTACCAAGGTGACCAAAGTTCGGAATTTGAAAATCCGCTTTGATACCCATGCACTGAACCAATATGTGGGATTTGAGGAAGTATAAGCGGTACAATATTTGGAAAATCTAGCTATGGGTGATGCAGTTCGCCCATGGCTAGCTGAGATTCTGGCAGCCCCAGGGACAATACCTCTATGTCTCACATCAGGGGTTGAAATAGTCCGAGCCACCCTAAACTTTGAAGCCAAAGGGTGGCAAACATTTGTGTGCACTCGGCTTGATCCTTGACTCAATGAAAACATCCTCCCAATTCCCCGTGCAGTTTTAGTGGCTTCCAACATGGCCGGGTATCCTATAAATGTGGCAGCTCTGATGTCTTACAAAATTTCAAAAGTGGTCCAGAAGGAGGAGAGGTCATATCCCTACCCCAATTTCCTCACAGAGTACTTCAAAGATCAACGGGTGGAATCAAGGCACTATGATGTAGAGGTGAATGCAAAGAATCCTTTTTCGTGGTACCACCTCCAAGGAGCTGACAACCGTAAGTTCAAGGGTAAAGCTATTACCTCTACTGGCCAGTCTGAAGAGCCAGCGGTAGTGGTTAATGATTCAGTTGTTGAGCCTTCCACAGCAGTTGGTACTTCCACCGGAACAGAAGCCACGCCACCTTCATCTTCTGGACCTCCTTCTTCAGCTAGACTGTCAGTGTCGGCCTCATCTACCTACCTTCAGATTGCACTGCGAGTCTCCCAAATACTGGCGAGTCTCAACAACTAGATGCAGGCAGCTACTACAAAGCTGACTTCCATATCCAGTAATGTTGCAGCACAGTCATCATCCCCAACAGATCCTCAGGTACCTCCGTCAGTGGAGGAAACATTGAAGAAAATTTTGGACAACCAGAAGGTTATCATAGAGATTCTAGCTACGCCTAGAAAGGTCATCAAGGATTTGGGCAAACAGGTCAAGAAGATGCAGAAGACTCGGGCATCAAAGAAGTCAGTGGACAAGCTGCGCAAAGAGGTTGAAAACATTTTCATCTGTCGGAGATCTTCCATTGGACCTTCTCATGAAGCAGTCAGTCCCAGCAGCACCTGCCGCAGTACCAGAGACAGAAGAGGCAGCAGCCGGCCAGTCTGAGGTGTCGGCTGCAACTACACACACTGCTGAGGAGTTGATACAGATGCTCAGCAACCCAGTTATCCCTCAGCCAGGAGATGATGATATACAGCTAGAGGAGACAGAAGGTGCTGACCCCATGCAGGCTGAGGACACCATACAGGCTAAGGACCCTATGCAGACTGAGGCCACTTAGGGAGTTTTCTTCACTCTCTACCCTTTCCCTGTTCTTATTTTTTATTAGCATTGGGGACAATTCTTATTTTCATTTGGGGGTGGTCCATTTTGATTGACATTGACATTTGGTATGTAATAACTATTACACTATATTTCCTTTATCTTTATTTTCTCTTTGGTATGTATATATTTTTCCCCATTTGATGTATATATTCATTTCCCTTATGTATATATTCTCATTACTTCATTTTGTATATTCATTTTACATTCTATAGTTTAATTCATAACTTCTTTAGTTTGTTTTTCCTTAGTAGCATAACTTCTTATTTACTTTAGTAACTTCTTTTTAATTTGTTAGCTTCTTTTTACGTTTTGTGTGAGCAACAAGCCTTTGATTTTCTTAATGCCACGTTTCTTTCCAAAGGTGGATGTTGTGTGAACCGGGTGGCTCTTCCCAACGATGGATGGTGTGATAACCTTCTTAAGGGATTGAGTCAGTTTTCTTTTATGTTTTGGTAAATATAGTAGTAATGAATAAAGGTGTCTCAAGTAGGCTTCACTTGGTGCTAACACATTTACCTCCGACCTTACGTTTAGAAACAAACTTGTTGGCATAAAATAGTTCTAATTGTGACCTTTAGACTCTTGTGTTGACTTAAACGATCATCGAGTGGTTCTTCGAGCCATTTGTGATCTTAAATATTATCTAGGGTTGTTGTGGGACCTCGACTATATTCTCTTTAGCAATCCAGCAACTTGAGAGGTGAGGTATCGAATTGCAAGTCCAAGTTCCCGTGCCAATAAGTCTAGAACTTACCCTGAATGTTTGTCTAGGCGAAATTATAAGTGTAACTCGACTTGAGAAATGATTGTAGGCTCTCCTTGATCCAATTTGAAACTTGAAAACTTCCATAGCCTACCAATGTGATATCCCTAGTCAACCCCTTTGAGCCGAAGCCCTTTTTCTTTCACTAACCACGTTACAAGCCTTTATCCGTTTTGCAATGATCCTCTCTTGTCACCCGATCTTTCCTTAGCATTCTTGAAAAACAACTGGCAAAAGCATAAGTTTGGGGGAGAGAGGATAAATTTGAAACTGATAAAAGGTACAAAGAATAAAAAGAAATGAAGAAAAGGGAAGGCAGGGAAAATAAAGAAAGGCCAAAAAGAAAAATGTCAAAAAGAAAGTGAATAGGGTAGAAAGTTGAAGGGATTCAAAAAAAACAATGATGAAAGGCATGGAGTAAATAGAAAAGGAGAAAAATAATCGTCATGATCAAGAAAGAGTGACACTACGTCTCTCTAGTTCCCCCAATGAAGAATAAAACGACTCAAAGAGTTGAGAAAGTATGAGCCGAAAAGAGAAAATGGAGTGCTTAAGGAAAGCTGAAACCATCATATTCCAACAAGTCCTACCTTGATCCAAAAGCCTTCATTACATCCCGCAAAAGCCCCATATGATTTCAAGTTGAGTGAGCTTATATTAGTGGTGATTTACATAAGGGGCAAGCTTATGGTACTTAGAGTCGGACTTGTGGCATTATTTTTTAGGGAGATGAGCGAACTTCTTCACAATCCTAGTTTCAAGTGTTACATTCTAAAGTGAGATTTGCTCATGAAGAGTAGAGGAGGAGGAGTTTGGGATCCACAATGATCTACGTAATAGAGCGAGCTTCCTTGATGAATAAAGTCAACTCTTGATGCTCTAGTGTCACATTAGAACTATGGTACTCAAAAAGTCAAAACATTATGTTGTTGATAATTCATATCTGTTGAGGGTAATTGTTAGTCTCAATTATGCATGATTGATTCACCTTAGGCCAGCTAAAATATCCCTTTTGCTAGTGGAGGTGGGAATTACCTTATTTGCTTGAGGATAAGCAAAAGCTTAAGTTTGGCGGAGTTGATAAGTAGGGATTTTGACCTCTTATTTGCTCTCTTTTACTTGTGTTTTAGGTCAAAAATACTTAAAGGTATTCCCGGAAACTAATGAAATGTGCTTGCTTACAGGAATGTTGCAATATGAGCCAAAGAAATCAAAATCAATTCATAGAGGAGTCAAACGTTGAACAGGAACCAAAACAGGACAGAGAGGCCAACTGTGCGGGCCGCATGAATTTGTATGCGGCCGCAAAAAAAGGTTCAGAGACTTGGATTTGTGCAAATCAAGAAACCTGCATTCAATGTTATGCAGTCCGCAATAAATGAGATTCAGAGAGTTGGCATTTCGGCAACATAAAGGAGTGCGGACTGCACCAAAATTGTGCGGCCGCAGGATGTCAAGTGCGGTCACATGCACAATTGTGTGGTCCGAAGGAATGAAGATTCAGAGAGCTGGTTTAAGTCCAAAGTCAAGGAAGTGCGGACCGCATCACTTTTATGAGGCCGTATAATCAAAAGTGCGACCGCACTCAGAATTGTGCAGCCCGCAAAAGTTCAGCAAAAGACAGAACTCAAAGTCAAGAATGCGGACCGCACTATAATTATGCGGCCGCAGAAGCAAGTGTGCGACCGCAATCAGAATTATGCGGCCGCACAACCTCCACAGGGGCATTTTTGTCAAATATTTCAACTTAGTATAAATAGAACTTTTTGTCATTTTTAGGTTAAGTTATGTTTTAGAGGAGCACCTGTTTCGTTTTTCTTTATTGGTTTTTGTAACTTTGTACTAGATTTGTCTCTAAACATCATATTTTCATACCATAATCTAATATTATGGATTCTATCTTCAATTCTTCTTTAATTTCTACAATTTCCATGAGTAGCTAAACCCATAGCTAGAGTTGTGGCCCAACCCTAGTGTTGGTATTTAATGGATGCTTGATTTAGGGCTTGTTAGTGATTGGGTTAGTGATATTCAGCTTAGTTCTAACTAGAACTCAAGAATTAATGGTTGCTAACATTGATTCATGTCTAAATGACTTAGTCTCTACTTGAGAAAGAGAGACTAAGTCTAGGAAAACTTGGTTAACAATGAATTGGGGTGAACTCAAGAAATTGATAGCCCTAATTAAAGGGTTAACCTAAAGATAGTAATACCCGACTTGAGATAATATCACTTGAATTGTGCAAATACCCATTTGGACTTGGAAAAGCCAAATTGGGCAAACTAACTCAAACTACTGAGAGGTATAGAGTGAGTACTCGGGTGTGATAGCTATATTACGACCCCAACTAATAAAGCTTGCCCTGGAAATTACAACCTGTTAGATAGCCACCTAGGTAGAAGTCACGACCCTAGTCTTTTTAATCATTTGAAAACCCAAAACAAAAATATTGTCCTTAGTTTTATTAATTGCAATCAATAGAGTAAAAATAGAAGTAAAACACCAACCAAGTTTGTGGAAGTGCAATTAGAGCCAAAACTCGCAACTCACTTAGATATACACCGAATACCCTTTGTTAACTCCCTATGGATTCAATCCCGACCTTAGTTGGGTATATTATTGCAGCGACCGCCTCGCTACTAAATAGTAGTGTGGATTTGGCCGCAATCATAGACTTAGAAAATAATTCGAGCAAGGTCGAATAATAGTCGATTCGAACGAAGTCGAATGTTAGTCGATTCGAAGGAGGTCGAATGTAGACTTAGAAAATAATTCGAGCGAGGTTGAATGTTAGTCGATTCAAATGAGGTCGAATGTGAACTTAGAAAATAATTCGAGCGAGGTCAAATGTTAGTCGATTCGAACGAGGTCAAATGTTAGTCGATTCGAACGAGGTCGAATGTTAGTCGATTCAAACGAGTTCGAATGTAGACTTAGAAAATTATTCAAGCGAAGTCGAATGTTCATTTTAGTGTTTAATCGAACAAGGTTCAACTTGATGGAGTTGCGTAAGTATATCATGTACTGTTTTGTTTGTTCATTCATTTGATAATATTACATGTTTCTGTTCAGTTCGTACATACATTTGAGAAGTCCCAGTCTATCTAGTCCCTTCATTGTTCGGCCTGGAGAAGTGGTCGATAGGCTGAGCGATGAACTTAACACTTAAACTTCGAGACGCCCTCTTTATTTCCTCATTAAAAACCTCCCCGAGAAAACCCAATTAGGACAAAACTCGGGTGAGGGAAAAAGAGTACGACTTGGAGGATGTCCATATTCAGAAGTTGAAGTATTTGAGGTGGGCGATGTTCCAATTGTTTGGTAGTAGTTTTCCCTCCATTTTTTCTAGTTGGAATGACCATATGTTTGCCGTCATCCGTGATTTTGTATGGACCGTCCCAATTGGTTCCCAATTTTCCTTCTAGTGGGTCTTTGCTCGCTTGTGTTTTGTCTTTGAGTACATAGTCCCCGACCTTCAGTAGCCCTCGTGTACTTCTTCGAGGACGCGCCTAGTTTGGTTTGGTCCTAGGCATTTCACCAAAGGACAACCAAATGTTCTTTTGTATAAGTCATGGTTGATGATGTTGTATCTGGCCGCCTGCATTCGAAGCTTCTTGGCTTCTTTTTTGTCGGATGGGAGCGCTCCGTCCTGCAAATATGACATAATATGATTGCGCCAGTCCCAAGTCATATTTATAGTGCGTACCACAATTTGGTTTATTGACGAATGGAGGAGGGTGACCATATTTTATTTTCCTCTTATGTTCTTGGTAGTCACTGCTAATTTGGCGAGGCCGTCAGCCTCGATGTTTTGTGCTCGAGATATCTGATCGAGTTGGCATTCGTCGAATTCGAGCAGTAGCTTACGAATTTTGGCCTGATATTTTTGTAGCCTCTGTTCTTTGATTTGGAAAGTCCCTATGACTTGGTTGACAACGAGTTTTGAGTCACATCGGAGGATAACTCGTCGTGCTCCATATTTGATAGCTAGTTCAAGTCCGGCAATTACAACCTCATACTCGGCCTCATCGCCAGTCAAATCGGGACATCGTATGGACTAGCGGATGACCTCGCCTGTAGGTACCTCGAGTACGAGTCTCAGTCCTGATCATGACGCATTAGAGGCGCCATCGATGTACAGAACCCATAGGTCAGATAACTTGGGGGAAGTTCTAGAGGCTTCAAGTTCGACCTCAGACATTATTTTGGCGCTGAAGTCGGTGATGAAGTCAGCGAGTACTTGCGACTTTATCGCTGTCCGCGGCTGATATGTTATATCGTGCTCGCTTAATTCGATGACCCACATAGCCAATCTACCTGATAGCTCAGGTTTGTGTAGAATGCTTCTTAGGGGGAAGGTCGTGACCACCGAGATGGGATGGCATCGGAAGTAGGGTCTAAGCTTTTGTGAAGCTACGACTAATGTCATGGCCAGCTTTTCGAGGTGGAGATACCTCATTTTGGCGTCGACCAGGATTTTTCTAATGTAGTAGATTGGAGATTGTGTACCTTTGTTTTCACGGGCCAAGACTGTGCTTACTGCAACGTCCGATACGGCCAGGTAGATTAAGAGACGCTCGCTTGGTTCTACTTTGGCGAGTAGCGGAGGCGAGGACAAGTATGTCTTTAATTCTCTTAGGGAATAGATGCACTCGGAATTCCACTGGAGTTCATTGTCTTTCTTGAGTACATTGAAAAACTTGTGGCATCTTCCAGAGAAGCGTGAGATGAACCTTGACAGGGCCGCTATACGGCCAGTCAGCTTCTGCACTTGTTTATTGTTGGTCAGATTTTCAGGTATCCTCTATATAGCCTTGATTTGGTCGAGATTGACCTCAATGCCTCTCTGCGACACAAAAAGGCTGAGGAACTTTCCAGAGGTCACGCCAAAGGTGCACTTGTCGGGGTTCAGCTTCATGACGTATCGCCTAAGTATGTCGAAAGTTTCCCTTAGGTGGTCGACGTGGTCCTCTTTCCTTTTTGACCTGATCAACATGTTTCTATGTGCACTTCCATCATTTTGCCGAGTTGTTCTTTAAACATCTTGGTTACCAGCCTCTAATAGGTCGCCCTTGCATTTTTCAATCCGAACGGCATAACTTTGTAGCAATACGTCCCTTGGTGGGTGATGAATGTGGTCTTTTCCTGATCCTCCTCCTCCATGAGGATTGGTTGTAGCCTGAGTAGGCGTCCAAGAAACTTAATAACTCGTGCCCCGTTGTTGCGTCGATGAGCTGATCAATGTGAGGCAATGGGAAGGAGTTTTTCGGGCAGGCCTTGTTAAGGTCCGTGAAGTCCATGCACATGCGCCATTTCCCCTTTTTTTTACCATGACCACGTTGGCGACCCATTGGGGTACTTTGACTCTCGAATCGAACCGCTGGCGAGCAGTTTGTCTACCTCTTCGCGGATGGCATCGTTGATTGCATCGTTGAACTTTCTTCTGCTTTGTTGTACCGGTGGGTAGAGCAGATCGATGTTCAGTTGTGCTACAATGTCTTTCGGGACACCTAGCATAACTGCATGGGATAAAACAAACAAATTTGCGTTGTCAGTTAGAAATTTTTTGAATTTACCTGGCTCTGTGAGTTTGTGGCCGATGTAGGCTTTTTTGTGGTCGCTTCTGTCCAGTTGAACGGGATCGAGGTCTTTCACTATTGATCTTGTGGCTTCCACGACGTCGGAGTCTTTGATGACGTCCTTTTGTTCATCGAACTTGGGACCCGACTTCGCTAATTACTATGCTCCTGAACCCTCGCCTTTCAACTGCTGAGTATATCTGCAATCTTGGGTGATGCGGTAGCATTCTTGAGCTGTGCATTGTTCACCGCGGATGCTGAATACTCCCTATGAGGTAGGGAACTTGTTGAGCTGATATAAGCTGGATGGGATAGCCCTCATGGCGTGTATCCAGGGTCGCCCTATAATGGCGTTGTAGGTTGTGTCTTGATTCATGACGTGGAATGTTGATTTCGGGGTGACACCCCCGGCCAAGATGGGCAATGTTATCTCTCCAGAGGTCCGTTAAACTGCATTATTAGAACATGTCAGTGTTATGTAGCGTGGTACTATCTTATCCTCGAGTCTCATTTGTGTAAGAAGTCTGGGGTGGATAATACATGTGCCGCTCCTATCATCTACCATGATTCTTTTTACAACAGTATCTGAAATTCGTAAGGTAATGACAAGAGCGTCGAAATGAGGAAAGGTCAAACTGTGGGTATCCGACTTATCGAATATGATACTTTCTTCGAATGTGATCGGTCGCTTCAATTTGTGGGTGGTGGTGAATTTCACATGATTGATTATTGCTTCATCGCCTCCGTCGATGATCATTTTGATGGTGCGGGCGGTGGAGGGTGGCTTTGGGGACCTTGGTGTTGTTCTCATTCGAGCGAAATTGGCTCTTCCTCGATCGCTCATCAGCTCCCTTAAATGTCCTTGGTGGAGCATGTTAACTACCTCTTGCCATAGGTCTATGTAATCCTCGGTCTTATGGCCCCGTTCCTGATGGAACTCGCAGATGGCGTTCAACTTTCTAGAGTTTGGATCGGACTTCATCTTTTGCATCCATTTCACCTTGGGGCCGAGCATCTCTAGGGTGTACACTATTTCTGAAGGAGAGGCACAAAAATTGTGAGCAGATAAAAGTGGAGGCATACCTCTTTCATTTCGGTGGGTTCCCGTCTGAGGTCTGGATGGGCCTTCGGCTTGGCGGGGATGTGGTAGGATGGACGTTCTGATGTACGGTTGGTGCCTTTCACGATTGAGGCGTGAACCTACGTGATCTCTTCGGTTGTCATTCTGGCGATCCTTCCTCGATTCCATTTGGACTGATGTTAATCGTTGAGTTGGACCGTTCAGGTCGTCCTCGTCTGCTCTCACCTCGGCACATTAAGCATTGTGTATTTCTTCCCAGGTGGTGGGAAGGTATTTCATGAGTCTGCTTAATAGTTTTCTGGTCGCCCTCGACCCGCTCCTGTTTAACCCATTCTGGAAAGCCGCTACTTTCATTCCCTCTGACACGTTCGGCAGGCTCATTCTCACTCTGTTGAACCGAGCGAGGAAGTCCCTGAGCCCTTCACCAAGCGACTGTCTGATGGCGATATATCGTTCACCCTGGCTTCTGCTTTCTTGGCCCTGGCATGGACCGTGACAAACTTGTCGGCCATTTCCTCCTATGTTACTATGGAATGTGCTGGTAACTGTGAGTACCATGTTAAGGTTCCCCCTATTAGGGTTTCGCCGAACTTCTTCAGCAGCACCGACGGTACCTGTTCTTTTGAGAGGTCGTTGCTTTTTACCGCAGTGACGTAATGAATGATGTGGCCTTTAGGGTCGTTGTGCCATCGTATATTTTAAAATATGGTGCCATTTTGAAGGTTTTGGGTATGGCATGTGGAGCTGCCTCCTCGCTGTATGGTCCACATCCCGCTTTGGCAAAAGTTTCGCAGCGCCCGGTATCTTATCAACCCTTTCTTGGTGTTCTCTCATTTGGTCGCGGAGTGCTTTATTCTCGTTCTTCGTTTCTTCCATTTTCCTCAATATAGTCTTGAGGGCGTCGTTACCTGCATCAACAACAGTTGAGTGATACCTGCTGTGGGAGGGGTGTGTTGCTCGTTGATGGTCGTTGCGGTATCAACTCGTGTGGTGTTCCTACTCGCCCCTTGAGCGGGTTTGTCGAGTATATTATTTAGAGTACTTGTCAGCCACGCCTCCAGTAATTTTTTCACTGTCGGCGGTGCTTCCTCCGTCGTGAACGTAGAATCCTTCTTCTCATGAGAGGCAGTTACACTCCCATGAGAGGGAGGTGAGTCACTTCGCCTGGGTGAGGTGCTCGGCGTCACGTTCTCCCCGCCCTCTCTGTCAACCTCGTTGATGGTGCTTAGGAGGCTAGCAGAGACGCCCATCACTGCTTTCAGCCTTTCCTCGTCTTTGCCTGCCATTGTTAGCTTATGCAAGCAAGAAAAAGAAAGCTTTGTTGTTGTTGTTGTTTTTCCTTTCTTAGACGGGACCAAATTGTTTGACCAAAAAGTTTTGAGTCTTTTTGTTAAACTAATCTAATAAGAAGATAATTGATGAATCCTAGTTAAAGATAATAAATCCTAGATCTGAAGCTTGAATATCTCGATGATATGGGACCGTGTCTAGATCAGTGGATGCAACGTAAGTGTTCAATGATTGTCAAAGAATGTGATGATAAATATATGCAATAAATGTGGATATGGCATTAAATGTAATAAGAAGGAATTTGTCACCCACATGTTGGATGAGTTGGATGATTCCTTCTTCTGACAATATCGTGCGACAATAGACAATGAAGATAGACAAAGAATTCTTGGATCTTGTGAATAAAAGAGGATATTGATCAATGGGATCATCAGACAAGACAAGCCTTTTTGTATGTTCTTGATAGTCAACCCTTTATAATATGTTCCTATCAGAAAAGTGAAGATCCCCTTTTATTCATTATCTCTTCTTATTTATAAGGGATATTCCTAGAAAACCCTAGAAAAGTACAGTTGGAGGAATATCCACGACTCATCCGTTTGCATTCACTAAACTCGACCTAATTTTGACCAATACAATACAAAGTTACAGTTTAGTTTAAATATCTTTGTTTATTTAATGTAACGACTCCTAGCTGGAAAAAATCAACTTATTATATCAACAGAATCTTGAAACAACAATTCTAAAAGACTGAACGAGATCCAATATCCCGAAGCAAGAGCTGTGATGTTATTTACTCAACAAAATATCATTTGTTTCATGGTTATTTCCCAAGTTACAATAGCATGGGGAAGCTAATTAAGAAAAGGCACCTTATCCATATAAAGCTGGATACAATTTTAATGGTTCACAATAACCAAAAAAAAAAAAGGAGAAAGAAACAACCAGCAAGGACTGCACAAAATTGAATAAAACTGCTGGTCATCAAAAATTGCATCTCCAGATCTGCTATCAGCTTGATCCACTCTCTATCCTCACCTCATTTTTCTTCCTCCTTTATTTTGGGTGAACGAGATAAGCAACCTCCTCAGGGTAGTAAATTAGAAGAAATTATTAGTGGTCCTACTGCAGTTTATCTTCCACATTTCTACAGCGTCAAATAATGAAAAAGTTGCCTATGGAGGTTTGTCGGGAGGATGAAGATCACTTTCCTCAATGTACTTAAGCACAGATTGACTGTTGACTGTACAACCCATTTATTCCATGGGCAAATTGTCGCCTGTTTCTTCTACGCTTCATCACAGGCAAAAAACCGTCTCCATCCTCGTGCTTATTTTTATTTACATCAACATTCTTCGCCCCGCTATATTTATTTGCTTCTGTCAAAAGTTCTTTTTTCCCTTCACTTCCACAGTGCAATTTAGTTGCATTATCATCTGCACTTGCGTTAGCAGCGCTAACTAAGAACTCAGACTTCTTTGTACTAACTGGAAATTCACTTGGACCATCTGAAGTGTTCTGTTTTGACTTCACAATGAAACTGTTTTGTATTTGCCTAGCTAGCTCTTCCCTCTCAGCATGTAGTCTGCTTTTTGTTGATCTAGCATTTCTGACGTCATTTGTAGCCTTTTTATCAAGCTTCTCCTCTGCTGAAACTATTGTGACCGAGTTACTCAACCCTGTCGAAGAATCTGCATCACTAGCTACTCTTGAATCTTCAGTTGTAGCACTCATCGGCCGTGCTTTACTTGGAACAAATTCAGGTGCATGCGGATTCATGATTCTTGGATAATCATAACTGCTTATTTCAGCAACAGGACTTTGGTACTTCACATATCCATTTTTCATGCGAGAATGGCTTGTCCTGTGGTACAAAGATGATCTGGGACCACAAGGAACTCTCTCAGCAATTGATGGAAAGCCCACTGGTTCAGTAAGCATGCCTTGGTTAGCTCTAACATCATAGACGTTGGTCACAGCAGCAGAAATCAGCATATTGGTCAAATGGTAGGCACCTGGATTGAATGGTTCAGCAGCCGCAGATAGCTTGCTCCCATTTGATCGTAAAGATTTCTCCTCATTACTTGAACATGAAACACCTTCAGGCTCCAGGGAAGATTTCTCTGACTCGGATCCACTTATCTGGCCTTCGTCTTCATGGATTCCTTGTCCGTCTCGATCATTGGCAGGTGTAGCCTCTATGGTCACCGACTGCTTTCCATCTTCTTCTGATGTTTCAGTTGGACTAACGCAGATCTGGGAATCAGTTTTATCCTCATTTAATTCTTCTACTTTCTCCAATAAAGGCTTTAGAACCGTACCTGGTGGCGACACTGCTACTTCTTTGTATGATAAGGATTTGGAAGCCAAGGTAGCAAGAGAGGAAGGAGGAGAGGAAACAGTGATATTTGATGTGCGAGAAACTTCGGCAACAGTCATTTTAGCGGAGAGTTTGGTTGACTTTTCAGAAGAACTGAAGCTAGCAGCTTTTAGTTGCTTTATAGGAGAAAATTCACCTAAACCAATCTTAGATGCCACTTTTTGTCCCTGTGAAGTAACTTCTTTCCTGGAACTGCTGTCTCGGGGGAAAAAGTATTCCAAGTTTGTATTGATCTTGGCAAGGCCTGGTTGCCTTCGGTTGAACATCTTGCCACTACCATGCCCCGTCCGTGTTTTCGAATTCGCTTCCTGCCACCCTTCATCAGAGCTAGTTTCTTCATTTATTTCCACTGATTCCTCATTTTTAGTGCTATTACTGCCTTCAAGTTCTTGAATAGCAACCCTCTCTGAGTCGTCTTCTTTCTTGTTAACTTCTACTCTAGTCACAGGATTTTCTGTAACATCATGATCCAAGGAGTTGCTACTTCTTCCATCATGCTGTCCTTTTTGAGACTGATCATCTACTGGCAACACCTGAGAGGCCATAAAGAAGGAAATAGTAACAGCGTTAATTGGCAGCTTGAGAAAGAAAAAAAATCGGTAATTCAAAATGACCACAGCCAAAATTATCCCTTCCCTCCCCAAAAAGGAGGTTTTCCCAGGATCTGTGTTCGTAGAGTCACCTAAATTATGAGGTTAAGGATCATGTGCTGAAGTATCAGGACTAGATTTTCCCCATTAAGTTGAGCTCCAATATCATTTCACTTTTTGATGCCTAAATAACTTACAGTTGAGATTTTGGGATTAAGACTAACTTCTAAGTTAAATGTACAGAAAAAGTTTGCAGCTCCATCTGAATTACTCTCAATGTAAGAAGTTTCGGTGAATTAAAAAGTAAGAAGAGCATATACTACTATACTGAGTGATGAACTACCTTAGAACGTCGCTTCCTCTGTGCTTCAATGGTCTTTGAACCCTGGCCAGGACTAATGTAATCCAATAGATCTGACACACTACATCAGAAAGTAAGAGTTTTGGCTCCTTAGACGCAAGCATATAGTTCAAGCCCGAGTAACACCAATTCAAAGGTAAAGTTTCAATACCTAAGGTGACCTTTGCTAGCAATGGTTGCATCTAATCTTGGAGCTCCAGTTCTTGCAGCTTCCTGCTGCTCTAGGGCTTTTGATTCAAAGTATTCAAGCCATGCAGCAGCATCCTACATATATATAATGCACATGTCACTCTCCAACTTTAAAATGCAGCAACAGATTGGTGATTTAATAAGAGTCAAGTCGCTTATTATCTTCTACTGAGAAAAGACTTCATTCTTGCTGGGAAATGCCCAATGTAACAAAAAGATAAGGCAAGTATGTTATTTGCTGAATAAGTTTACAAAGAAAGCACCACAATGCAGAGAGAGAGAGAGAGAGAGTGCTATCTGGAGCATCATTATTTTTTAGCCGCTCAGAATTTGTAGATGGATTCTTTCCATTCCAAAGAAGTTTCAGTTTTTTTTGAGAGAAAAATACATAGTTTATCTTGATATCAACAAGCTCTGGGGAAAAATTCAATGGGCCAACCCAAACATCTAACTCTTGTTGAAGCATTCCGGAAAAAACTGAGGTGAAATACTCTGTAGAGCCATAGTAGTAACTATTAGTAAAGAGGGAATCAGTAGCTAAATTTGCACACACCTGAGTACGGAGATCCTCTGCTCCTAGTTTTGCTTGAAGAATCTGCAATGTAGTTTGCTCATGTTGCACACTCAGTGAATATGCTTCCATGAGAGAAAGAGCTATAGCTATGGCATGATAGCTGGCAGCAGTCTGTCCGAGGCAACAACAGAGTTAACAAAACTGAAGCTGCTAAAAGGTGTCAAAAAGCAAAGAATATTTTCACAGGCACCTAACCTAGTAAAAGGATATCGTAGTATGATTATCGGTATCACATGCACATGCGTGCACACATTCTGATAATGACTTTACATGTCTGTTGTTCAAATATGAGAACTGAGAGAGAGAAAAACCTGTATATGATCTACTCCCAGTAATCTTTGGTTGCATTTAAGGGCTTCGTGTAGATATCTAAGAGCAATATGCACATTTCCCATGCCCTCTTCCATCATAGCCACATTTATGTATGTAGCAGCTGTGTTTGGGTGAGATAGCCCACATGTAAAGTGAAGAAGAAATAAGGCACGGTTGACATACCTGAAAATCAATTATGAACTTGCTCCAGTTATCGAAGTAAATAAGCAAAATGAATGAACAGCTAAACATAGTAAGACCAGTCAAGACTTCAACAAGAATGAAAAATGAATGAGTGAGACAAGACGGAGAAATCTTCTGCATCCTAAAATTACAATTTTTATAGTTTAACAGATTTGGAATCAAAAGGTTGAGCAATACATGAAGGTCTTGGTTTCAAAATATGACCAACTAGAAAAGAGGATCTTTTCTCACTCACTTTAGAGCCAACTCAATGTGCTGGAGACGATAGTAGAAAACAGAAAGATCCCCGTAACTTTTCATTGTATCTGGATGGTCAAGTCCTAGCTCCCTCTCATTGATATCCAATGCCTTCTGTTGATAGATTGTTGCCTAAATAACAATAATAATCATTCAGACAGTTTATAATCATATATTCTGCAATTCTGTATTGCCGGGGAGTCTGCATTTCTTCTTTTTGTCAGTAAATGCAAATGCAATGTCTGTTGCGGAATACACAGTGAACGAAAGGTCAAAAAGAAAGTAAAAATTTTTCATGATTGGAGAAATCCAAAAGGCTGAAGGTGGGAGCTCGCACAATTGGAAAAACAAAACAGATGTTTTTGAGTACTTCCGAAATCGTCTGTCAAACATCAATATTTGATAATTCTTCCTTGAACTACCTTTGCTAAACTTGAAAACTTTTCATCAGCTACGTGCTTGGATTAATTTTTAAGAACTTAGCTCTGGAATAAGATAATTAACGAGCAAGATATGAAAATAAGGAGGAAAAAGCATACTTTAATGTTACATGCCACTTAATTCATCGAAGCCAAGCGCCAAACTTTATTTTACCTGATTGAAGTCTCCAGTGTGATAAAGGACAACGGCCAGGAGGCTATATGCACTTGCAGTGGCACGGTGATAGGGGCCACATACAGCTATCAATTTTGCCAGGGCCTTCAAGTAAATACACAAGCAACAAAAGTAAATTTGTGTCCTATAAGGTCAAAGAAAATCCGTGTGCTTTGAGGGATGGACGTCAGAGACTTCTGAGTTTGCATATACTGTTATTTTATAATTTGTACCTTTGTTCCATACATTACAGCATCTTCCAACTTCCCTTTGTCAAGGGCAACCTTAGATGATTCTAGTAAAGTCCGTCCATCAGCAGAAGAGCATCCAACATGCTAAAAAGAAGATAATAATTAAATCAAGCCACATTTCAAGTCATTTCATGAAGTTCAAAAGGAACGGGTAGAAGCAGAAAAGCTTACTTTACACAAAGGCACTACGCTGATAACATCAGTTTTACTGAAGGGATATGGGCTTTCCATATCATAATCTTTTGGAATCAACTCTAATCCAACCTGAAATAAAACTAATGTTATTTACTTTGAATGGTTAACTTTAATAAATGGAGCCACGCTTATAGTACCTTATGACAAAGTCCGCGGAGGACCGACAATTTCCTCAACTGTTGGAATTCATCTTTTAATCTCCAACTGAATCTTTCAAAAAGAAATTCCCTTAACCATTGCATCTTGAGAACGTGGTTTTCATCACTGTCTTGTGTGGTAGAGGACCCGAACAAGAAATTTAAGGATGATGCTATAGCAGCTGACAAGTTGGCTACATTGTCAATGGAGGCAATGACAGCTCTAAGTACATGCTTGAAAGCTCGAGTAACCATCTCATGAATACAAAGCGACTGTATGTGAGGAAGCTTCTCTGCAAGTTCAACCTACATTATGCAATGACATCAGGTTCATCAGAAGACATCAACATTTTTCATTTCATGCCAAACAGACAAAGCTCGAGATAGATGAGGAAATGAATCTTACCACACGACCCAAAGAACGCATTTGTAAACCCCTTAGATGCATGAAGTCGGTAAGGGTGCGTCCATCAACTGGAGAAAGTTCCAACGATGCAAAGTCTGTAACCTAAATAGAATTAGAGATTAGTTTTTCTCTTCACGTATTTCAAAGATTTCACTACCAAAATACATTCAAATATTTAGCATTACCAGCTTCGGGATAGCAACTTCATCATAATACTTGCGTGCCATTTCGACAAGTTCATCCACTGACTGTAACAAGAAGCATATTTGTCAGTTAACTCTGAGTGATAATTTTTTTTTTATAAGTACTGTGAATAATAATATTAAAGAGTGAATACTGACAAAATCTTTCTATTTCCTCAACAATTATTCCTAATACTTTTTCTCCCTTTCACTCAAAAGATGGCAATTGAACAGCTTAGCTTGAGAATTCAAGACATCTTGAATTCTGGCCGAGTCAGAACTTCTTAAGTAACATCATGAAGAATTTGAAGTAGGAAGATACAAGATGTGCAGAGGTCATATAAAGAAGGCTATTGTTTGAAGGGAAGATGACTAAACACTTCTGTGGCAATTAGCAAAGTACTTGAGAAAGAACAATAGGTGCACATTTTAGCATAATTATGTGCCGAGGAAAACAGTTATTTATTCACTATTTCTCTTTTCCTTCTTCTCCTCTCCTCTCCCTTTGCACATCAATTTTTCATCACATTATAGCATAAGAATGTTCCATATAAAAGCTGTGCTATTATACCTTCAGATGAAGATCCATTCCACTTTCTTTCAAACGAAGGTAAGCTTCTTGCGAGACAAATCTCCTCCATTCAGTTTCACACTTTGGTTTGCCATTGCTAAGTTCCATCGAGCCACTTTCTGCGTTCAGAGTGCTGGCTGTCACATCATCTGCTTCATTGTCGTCCATGGAATTTACATTACTTGGTCTTGTTTCCCTCTTTTTGAGCATTTTAAACTGTCTTCCAAGTCCCTTAACTATGGGTTCAGCCTTACCATCATTCCCAACTGTGTCCTCTGATGGTGTTTCTTGCTTTTGTAGATGCTGAACCCAACAAGAACCAAGTTCCCATCTGATGGACCCTTTGGATTTCTCATCCATTCCCTTTAACTTACTCAAACCATTCTTAATGATTTTATGGACCAAAGACATTGAATTTACATGGTCGTCCAAATCAGACTCGGGCAATTGACCACCTCCAGAAAAACCAGCAGTCATTGGCTTGTTGAGCAGAAGGCGTAAGCTGGAAAAGGTTAAAACACAGAATTAAAAGCAAGCACAAAGAAAACCATTGACATAGTCCTAAAGAAGAGTGAATCCTTAAAAAAAAAAAACTTTAGGTTTAAACATTGACATCAATTGGCCAATGTGACTTATCTTTCACAAACTCAATTTTGAATTTTGATATTATACCCATGTAACTTGTCATTTCCAATCAAACTCTTAACATGGTGTTGGTTCCCAACTATATGAATTGTCCTCTTCATAAAAGCACGAAAAGTTAATAAAATAAAGAAAGAAAAAAAAGGATACATGTATAACTGCTTGACTGTGGTAACACGATAAACTAATGATCCTATACTTAACTACATTCTTAATGATAAAATTCTTAGTCTTCCAATCACCTGCCATATAAAAGTTCATATAGGTTTATTGCTTTTTCTCAAACCTGTTGATATTGAGTGCATTGGCTCCCCCATCTGGTTGGTCATCGATTTTGATATCCTGAGGCAGACTCTTATCCACCTTAATGTCACCAACAACTTTCACAATTGCAGTGTAACCACAATGTCGCACTGACACCATGCCCAATGAGGATGTATCCTGTGCAATTAAACATATCCTTTCAACTTCCTGAATTGAAATAATTGGTGACAGCGAAAAGATAGGACAGTTTCTTCTTTTTCCTTTTTTTTGAAATAAAAAACAAAATTTATACGTAGGGGCAGGAGAAGGGGAAGGGGCTTATAAGATGGGAAATCCAACCCCACCAACAAGGTAGAAGTTCAAGACCTTCGGGCAGCCAACCAACTGGGCTACCATGATTATTGATCCCCCAGGATAGGAGAGTTGACAGACAACTTTTACATCAATCCTATGCACGTTATATGAAACCAGAAAAGTAAAATAAGAGGGTGCTTGAAAGAGAAGAGTTGGAAGTTAAAGATGTTACCCAATTCATAAATAACATCATGGAAACAGCAGGGAAGAAGGGG
>ML347198.1:0-14656 GCA_005239505.1 Nicotiana paniculata | reverse complement strand
CAATATCACGATCTGGAGGCATGCCCGGAAGATCTGAAGGAAATACATCAGCAAACTCTCGAATAACTGGCACTGAATCAATCGTCAGAGACTCGGCGATGGTGTCCCGCACATAAGAAAGATAGGCCAGACAACCCTTCTCGGCCATATGTCGAGCCTTCATGAATGAAATAACCCGGTTGGCTGCACTAACTGAGGAACCTCTCCACTCCAGCCTAGGCGACTCGGGCATGGCTAAAGTAACTGTCTTGGCATGGAAATCTAGCACGACATGATAAGGAGATAGCAATCCATGCCTAGAATAACCTCAAAATCAACCATGTCGAGCAACAAAAGGTCCGCTCTGGTCTCGAACCCACAGAAGGTGATCACACAAGACCGCTAGAGCCGGTCTACCACCACAGAATCGCCTGAGTGGACAAATATATAGGAGAACCCAAGGACTCGCGAGGAGCATCCAGAAAATGAGCAAATAATGTTGAAACATATGAATAGGTGGACCCTGGATTAAATAATAGTGAAGCCTTTCTACCACATACTGAGATAATACCTGTGATCAAGACGTTTGAGGCCACTGCATCTGACCTGGACGGAATGGCATAGAATCTAGCTGGAGTACCGGAAGACTGAGCTCCACCAAAGTGAACGGGAGTTGCCTGACCTCCCCCTGACTGGCCTCCACCTCTAGGACGACCCCTGCCGACCTGTCCTCCACCTCTAGGTGGTTGGACTGCTGGTGCCGGACCCATCGGCTGATAACCCTGTTGTACGGCCTTGCCCCGAAACCTGGGACAATGCCTCCTTATATGACCTGGCTACCCACATTCGTAACAACCCCTAAGTACCATAGTCTGTTGCCCCGAAGAAGAACCCTGAATGGCCGGAGGGCGATGTGGGCCCTCTGGCATAGCACTGAAGTAGGGGTCGGAGGATCTCGGATGACTGGGATAACCACTGGGTGAACTCTGAATGGTTAGAGAACGGTAGGAACGCTCTGGCATGGCGCTGAAATGAGGCCTCGTTGGAACACCTCGGGGAGGTGGTGGAGGTGTTGAATATAAAGGCCTGCTGGGCTAACTACTGCTAAACTGACCTCTGCCCCTAGCTGGGGCACCTCTGAAATCTCCGGAGAATCTAGCCCTCTTGTCCTGCTTCCCCTGATTCATGCTCCTCGACCGATACCCCTCGATTCTGTGAGCAATCACTACCACGAGCTGATAAGGAGTACCCATCTCCACCTCTCGGGCCATGGTGGCCCTAATACCTGGATGCAACCCAGCCACAAATCTCTGCACCCTCTCTGCATCAGTAGGTAGTAACATGAGTGCATGGCGAGACAACTCTGAAAATCTGGCCTCATAATCTGTCACTAACATATGTCCCTGATCTAGCCGCTCAAACTGCTACTGCAGCTCTTCCCGCTTAGAGGGTGGGATATATCTATCCAGAAACATCTGCGTGAACTGCTCCCAAGGGACAGGAGAAGAATTTGTTGGCCTGCTGAGAATATAGGACTGCCACCACCTACGAGCTCTGCCCTCCAACTGGAAGGTAGTGAAATCCACTCCATGGGACTTTAGTATCCTCATGTTGTGCAGTTTGTCCTTGCACCTGTCCACAAAATCCTGGGCATCCTCGCCTCGCTCATCCCCAAAGACTGGAGGGTGAAATCGAGTCCATCTATCCGATAACTTCTGCGGATCGCCGTCCGCAACTGATCTGGGCTCAGGTGCTGCTGCAATAGGCTGGAGCTCACCCATGGGCAGTGTACCCGGGGTATGATGTAGTGTTGTTGTCTAGCCTGCAGCCTGGGCAGTAGGGGTCTGGACTCCCCCTCCCGCCTGAGAAGTGGCAGGATCTGCTGGAAATAAACCAGCCTGGGACATAGTGTCCATAAATCTCATCATACGGCCCATGACCGCCTGGAAGCCTGGCGCCGTCATGAAGTTTACTGGAGCAGGATATGCTGGAGGCATCTCGTCCTGATCCTCTATGACAGGGTCCTCTGGTGGAGGAAATGGAATAGCTCTGGGACGCCCTCGTCCCCTACCTCAGGCCGGTGCCCTCCCCCAGCCTCTGCCACGGCCTCGAACAACGAGGGTAGCGGCCCCTCCCGGGTCTGGAACATCAGATGCACGCGTCCTCACCATCTGTGAGAGAATAGAAGAATGAGATTTAGTAAACCATCAACTGCACAATAGAATAAGAACAAAGAAAGGTTTCCTAACACCTTATAGCCTCCTGAAGATAAGTATAGACGTCTCTGTATCGATCCGCAAGACTCTACTGGGTTTGCCCGTGACTCGTGAGACTAACGTGAACCTAGTGCTCTGATACCATGTTGTCACGATCCAAAATCCTAACTTAGGTCGTGATGGCGCCCAACAGCGGGGTCAGTCAAGCCAACACTCAATTTACTAAGGGTTCTTTCTTATTAGCTTAAACATTTCAACATATACTCAGTTTTAAAACTTAAAACATAAATCGACAAGGATAATTAACCAGTTTGTAATCAAAAGCGGTCATGAGGAGGCGTGAGCCAATATATATATATATACAGACCTATAATCCATAATAACTATCACGTGTGTGCCAGGAACTAGTGTCACAAGTCCTATGGGCATACTAACAGAATATACAAAAGATATAATATACAGTCCCACTGTCTGAAAGAAATAGACGGGAAATAAGAAAGAAACTCCATGGTGCTGCCGAAGATCGCCAGGAGGAAGCAACTCACCGTGAAATCAGTTCCGTCTATAATCAGAATCAAGCTCCAGTCTGACAACCAGGTGCACCAGCCTCAGAACCTGTACAATTAGTATAGAAGCGTAGCATGAGTACATAAATATATATGTACCCAGTGAGTATCCCGCCTAACCTCGAAGAAGTAGTGACGAGAGACCGACTTGACACTCACTAAGAGGCACTGAAATTCAAGGAAGTACTGAAAATAAATAAACAATTACTACTTCACCTTCCCCAAAATATCCGTCAAATCAATGTCCATGAATTTAGTAACAAATAAATCATGTGCATACAGGATAAGGACAACCGGCATGAGCCATAAGATAGTCGTATTCGTGCACTGCCGAGGGTCGGACGGCCCGAACCATAAGTGCACCTTACCATAAAGTACTCACATCTATGCACTGCCGAAGATCGAACGACCCGAACCATAAGTGCATCTACTAATACGCCGTGGCGTACAGCCCGGAGCGGGGGGAAATCACACTCCACTCGCGGAATGTAAATTGCGAAGCGGTCACATGCACACACAGTATACCTTTTTAAATTACTTTTCAGTAAACAATTCCTCACAATTTTTCTCAAGTTCCATGATCTCAGGGAAATAAGCTGCATTTAACATTTAATTTATTAAGCATATAGTTCATTTCAAGTAAAATACAAGGCATGATGTGGACCTAACTACCTGGACACAATAATAATAACCTCTACGTAAGGACTCTCGTCACTTCGTACGTACGTAGCCCCCACAATTATCACGCATAGCATTTAAAACACCTACGGGGACAATTCCCTCCTACGAGGTTAGAAAGGAGACTCACCTTGTGTCGCACCTACTCCCCGGGTCAAGAATGCGCCCGAAACTCTGAACTCGTCACCCAAAGGACTCTAAGCTAACCTAACGTTATGTACATATATCAAATTATACTCAAAGCATGGAATTCTCCTATTATTTAGCCAAATTCATCATTCTTGAAGAAATCCCAAAATCCAACCCCGGGCCCGCATGCTCGCATTTCGAAAATACTTGAAGGAAACACTCACCCATAACCTAAGTATCATTAATATATGATTTTTGTATGATTTCATAGCCAATTCACGGGTAATTCTCTAAATTCTCAAAAGCCCTAGGTTACTACCAAATTCCTTAATTTTTCACTAATTAGGTAGTTAAACTCAACTAGGAATTAATGCATTAACTAACTTTAGGGTAGAATTTACTTACCTCACAGTGGTTGGGTCGTGGGGCTCTTTTCCAAGCTCTCAAACTCGTCTATGGTGGAAGAAAATGGAGTGAAAGTGGGACAATCCTGCACTTAAAGACTTTACTGCCTACAGGGGTTTCTGCACCTGCGACTCGACGACCGCACCTGCAATCTCGCACCTGCGGAAAAATGGGACAAGGGCCTGGGCTCGCACCTGCGATCCGGAGTCCGCTCCTGCGGCTCCGCTCCTGCGGGAAGGAGCCCGCACCTGCGAGAAGGAGCCCGCACCTGCTAGAATTGGGCAACCTCACCTGCGGTCACACCAGATCAGGTGCACCAACAACTGCTTCAGCTGGTTTTTTGCCTCGTTTGGTGCCCGAGAGACACCTGGGCCCACCCGAGCCCCCGTCCAAATATACCAACAAGTCCCAAATTATAATACGGACTCGCTCAAGCCTTCGGAACACCCGCAACAACGCTAAAAGTCAAAATCACACCTCAAAACCCCTAGAACCAAACTTAGGAACTTTAAGTTTTCTTGACTTCGCTAACAACGCGCCGAACCGACCTATACTACTCGGAATGACACCAAATTTTGTAGGCAAGTCATAAATGACATAACGAAACTATTCCCGGTCTCGAAATTCCGTTCGAACCTTGATAACACAAAAACACGTCCCAAACCACAATAGGAACTTAAGGAACTCTTATTTCAATATTGGGCGCCGAAACGCTCCCGGGTTATTCGAAACCCATTTCGAACATACGCTCAAGTCCGAAATTATCATACAAAGATACCGGAACCGTCGAAACTCGATTCCGAGGTCGGTTACTAAAAATATTGACCGAAATCAAACTTGGCCTTAAAGGCCAACCTGAAGGAACCAAGTGTTCCAATATTGCTCTAAACACTTCTGAATCCCGGACCACCCTCCCCCGCAAGTCATAAATCACAATAAGCCTCTATGGGAAGTTTTATTTAAGGGAACAGGATCCGATAATACAAAACAACCGGTCGGATCGTTACAATAGCAAAAAGAGAGCAAGCAGTAATATCAAATTCCTATTTAGCAATATTCATATTGCAGGAAGTGATCAAATAGTAGTCACCTTTTTGCCAATATTCTTGTTTACGTCTTTAAAGAAAGCTCGAACAAGAGAACCAACTTAAGTTAATAATCATTATCTCTAAAACCCAATAATAAAACTTCTATATATTGCAAATTCTATACTATTATGCAGTATACACTTCCTGTATCAATGGTTGGTTATACACCCAAGTTTTCTCTTACAATGGAGAAAGACCATTAACAAGAACAGGCAAGAACATCATGGAGGAATTTACGGCAATGCAAGAAAAATAGGAGTGATCCATGTACATCACTGTCAATACAAGAAGGATGAGAGTCCAAACTTACAACACTGACATCGAGACTGCGCAACCCTCGTTGGTGTTTATGTCCAGATACAGAGGTCATCACAGGTACGACAAAACAATAGGCAATTACATGTACATGACGGGTAACCAAAAGTTCTGGAACAAAACATTTTTTTGGAATACCAAAACTTTAAGATGGGAAGTTGGCAAGGTACTAGAGTTTGAAGACAACTGATAGATGTATTAAATGCTATTAGCAAGGAAATCCAAATACATCCAACTACTTCAACATACCAAGAATTTGAGTACATTCAGGATTGTGTGCGACGCCAACTATTTTTACTTTATTTTTGGACAACAGAGGCTCTATCAACAGCTAAGCGAGTACATTCAGGAAGATGGAATCTCAACAAACATAACAAAGCATGGAACCAACTCAGATAGATGACAATCACTACATAAATACATCGATGTATACTACCTGGTTAGATCAAATTGTACGACTAAGTTTGAGTATCACTAACTCAAATTTAGTTATAGGAAATATGTATTACTCTTACCCAATGGGATCAAAGACTATATATAATTTAATAACTACCCTAGGCACTTTGCAAAAATTAATTAGTAAAAAAGAAAATTAGAGACTTTCATGAGATGGGTTTTATCTAAAATGATTTGTAGAGGCTTGTTCCAATTCTTTCTTTCTTGGGATTAGAAAATTAAAGAAAATAGAGATTGGTATAATAATATAACTATTTCTAAAAGCTTGAGAACTTACAATTCTAATAGTAATAGAAGAGCAACAACAAGGATGAAGCAAACCTAGAAATAAAAGTAGCAATTGGGGGTACTGGAGCAGCGGTGGCGTGGAAATTATTTTGCTACTTATTCCTGTAGGGTTTTACAAGTATTGTTTTTGCTAGGTATTCCTATAGGTGTTTTCCAAGTTGAACTTGTCCTGATGAGAATTGGCGGAATATGAAGTCTAATTTTGGTGGAAAATTTTGGGTAATATTTATAAGGAATTTTTTGGGTTACGTTTGTAAAGGGTGGCTTTTAGTATGATAATATAGCAACTGCCCAAAAACGCTGCAATACAATTTAATAGCGTGGCCAAAAGTTTTATATTTAGGCAACACTTAGAAAATGTTGTCTTTATAATTAAACGCAACGCTTTATAAATGTAACCCTAAAACCCGTGACCAAAGACTCTACTCAAAGGTCACGCCTAAAAAGTGTTCCTACAGATACTTTTGGCAACACTTTTGAGCGTTGCCTAAATAAGTGTAGTTGTAGGCCTAAAATGTTGTAGTGAGGGCACTTTTGGCTCATGAATTATATACTTGAAAAAAGAATAATTCTCTCTTCTCTACATCTCTTATCTATTATTGTCTCTTCTCTTTTGGTGCTTTAGTTTATAATTAAAATATTTATTTTATCTTTACTTCCTAAGTAATAATTACAAAATATAGGAAAATAATTGAAAAAACCAAAAACAAAAAAGGGAGGAGGAACCTAAATGACACTTTGCATAAATTTGGGGCAACAGCCAGGTCATACAATCAAATATAAGCCCCTATACCAAACTAAAGACTAAACGTGATTCGTGAATCGAGACCTTTGGGTTTTGCACGTCACCCTCTCCAATAAATTTTACTTTAATTAATTATTTATATTTATATTAATTATCCATATATTAAGACTTTCAAATTTCGTGGCACACACATATAGGAAAAGGAACAATCTGAATTCCCAAGTAGAGTATTATCTAGGGTTCTTAATTTCCAAGCTATCTCAACCTCTTTTTCCCAACTTCGATCCAATTACTTTTTCCAAATCAAGGATCTCGTCATCTGTGCGAAAACTTGACCGTCCGATCGATACCTCTTTCTCTGAATATGGTCAAAATTTGCAAACCCTACCTTGATTTCATTCAAAGATCGAATTTTCTTTTGCAATTTTAGCGTTCCTGATCTGTTCTACAGATGATTTGATTAAATTCAGTAAAAGGGTCCCTTTTTTGTGTGTTGATTTTGAAGATAGTCATGAGAATTATATTGGGGTTTATGTTTTCTGTTTGAATTTCAGGATTGTTGAAGATCTTTTATCAGTGTTCTGTGTAAATCTTCTCTTGTTAATAAGTGGGGTTGGGAATTTTGTACCTCTTTATTATTTTTCTTGTTGATCAGTAAGGTTGTGTAAATTCTTTTTTTTTTTGGGGGTCTGAGGAAGTGTTATCATGTATATAGAGGAAGATAAGGGAGGAGAGTTGGATACTAAGGCGGTGGAGGAGGAGGTAGTGTGTAGAGTGATGGAGAAGGCTGAGAAATCCTCTGCTGGTGCTGCTAAGGTGTTGTGTTGTAGTGATAGTAGTGACAAGAATGCCATTGTTGTGTTGGATCTTAGGAGGGTCATGGTTGGAGTTGGAGCTCGGGCGTTGTTTTACCCCACACTTCTTTACAACGTTGTTAGGAACAAGATTCAGGTGGAGTTTCGCTGGTGGGACTGGATTGACGAGGTATGACACCTTTTATCATCCTGTTTGCCTTGTTATCTGGATGTTTGTTTTGTGCAAATGATGTCAATATGCTTCAATATTAGTTCAGTCAAATTGCGATGTGTTTGTTTATAATGTCGAATCCCTATTGCATATTCAAATGCTAATCTATGTGATGCATTGATAGTTTTTAAACTAACTATTGTAGAAATTCATGCTAACTAGCTGTTTTCTGAGGTATGATAGATCCATTCTATTTTTGAAAACTGTTGTTTGGAAGTGTCATTTTTATTAAGGTTGATTACATTGATTGCTGAACTGTTATAACATCTTGCTGAACCTGTCATGAATAAGAATGCTAGTTCTATATGGATGGATATTCAGAAAATAAGGGTTGAACTGAATTTTGCAGAAATATCAATCGCTCTGGAAGAGCTAGTTCTTAGACATGCTTGTCAATAATCAAAAAGTCATGTAATAGATCATTGTATTACTCTGTATCAAATTCACTAGCAGGATGATTATACTTGTCTATCCTAGGAATCATATGACTATGACACCTGGGCACTAATATGTTTTATGATAGTTTATCAACAATATTTTACTGTAACCCTTGGGCCCTCTCTCCGATGCAGAAACGAAAAGAGAACAGAAAAAAGTAATAAAAGATTATATTACTGACTTACTCTCTCCTTCAGTTTGTGTTATTAGGTGCTGTCCCTTTCCAATCTGATGTAAAAAGGCTGAAGGAGCTTGGTGTTTCCGGTGTTGTCACCCTAAATGAGCCATATGAGACCTTAGTTCCAACTTCTTTATATGAGGTTAGTTTTTTGACATTTGCTATTTGCTTTGATCTTTCTGCTATGCTTCACTTTAAAGGTAAGTTAGTCTTCCCTTCTAAAAAAGAAAAAAAAGGATAAGTCCATCTTCATTCAAGCTTCACCTTCATGCCCCTTCCCCTTATTTCATCTGTACCCCTATGGAATTGGGACTGCTTAAGCGTTCTGTAGCCATGCAATTGTTAAGATTGCACTAGTTGAAGAGGCTGTACATGGCGTACTTGTTTTTGGTGAGACAGTCCATCTGTCCATAGTGATCTATTGATTGTATTTCTATCTTCTGAGTATTACTGTTTACCAATTATATAAATATGGGATGAATTAGGTGTTGCCTTTCTGCTGCAACCTAGTAAAGTTAATCTTTCACTTTATTCTCACATTGTACTTTTCAGGATAACTAGTTACGTAGCATGGTGTCACATGTTTTTGAAACTTTGGATTTGTTATATAAATTTCCTTCCCATTACATGATAAAGTGTTATTTTCTCTTTGTTCACATTATTTTCATCTGTTACTTCTTGTAGGCTCACGGTATTCGTCATTTGGTTCTGCCCACAAGAGATTATTTGTTCGCCCCATCACTGCATAATATATGTCAAGCAGTAGAGTTCATCCATGGTGAGTACAATCTCATCCCTTTGGCTTCCCATTTTGGTTATTTGTTGATTTTGCACTATTGTCAAAGATCTTGACCTTAATTTCCTGGATGCTTTTTACATTTTATCATGACCTCACAGTCATTTACCAGCTTGAGATTCATCTAATTGTCTGGCTACGAGCTCGGTCTCCATCATATCTCAAGTGACACTGACACAATTCAGAGTCTGAGGGTCAAAGTGTCCAATTCTTAAGTAGACATTGATTGTTTGAGAATAAATGTTATGATTGGAACCAGACAAAAGTACTTTAAACTGCATGTTTGTTAAATTAAAATATTTTACAATTATTAAAAGAAAATTATGGTTGAAAAGTCAACCAAACTTTGGTCCAAGCAAAATTCGTTTGATTCATTGCAGTTTTTTTTACCTTATCCAAAAAAAAAAAATGTTTGATTCACAAACATTTGTTAAGTTGCTGATCTTCTATTTGGATATTATACTTTTTGAGGTATCTGTCAATTTGTATGTTGATTTGTGATTTTTTATATGCAAAAAGTATAATAAAATAGGCGGCAGTGATGTTTAAAAGCAAAAATTGCAACTTAAAGCATAGATGTTTAGGGCTTTTAGCCTTCTGGTGTAAGATTGAAAGTGTACGTGATGTAGATAGGATGATTAATTTCCTTAGTTCTTTTCATATGTAGCTATTATGCTGAGATTGCAAATGGCTGGACTACTCATTATTGCACTCTCTGGCTGCTATTTCCAATAAAAGTTTCATTACAATTGTAAAAAAATAAATAGGCCGCAATAAGATGCTTAGCTTTTACCCATGTGTATATTTTCTGTTATACATTTGCAAAACCAAGGTGCTTCTGATTATATAGACGGACTAAGTCTTTGGTGTTGGGATGCATCTTATATTTTGATTGTGACCAGTAGTTCAATGAAGAACTCATCTCATCTATAAGGCACTTCTAGTATTCTGATCTTCTTTTCAAGCTGCTGCTCTTATCCTTTCTGGTTTTCCCTTTTGTTGCTTTCTATGGAAATAAGTGTTGATGCAAAACTCCGGAAGTTAGCCTAGTTTTGATAAANCCCCCCCCCCCCACCCCCCCCAAAAATAAAACCCCAAAAATAAAAGAAACTAAAGAAAAATTAAAAGGTTGTTTAGTGTACTACCAGAGGAAAAGGGGCTAAACTTTTCTTTTATGTCTTTGAAGAAAATGCTTCCAACAGACAAAGTACATACGTGCATTGCAAGGCTGGTCGAGGACGTAGCACAACAATTGTCTTATGCTACTTGGTGGGTAAACTAAGACTTGTTTGAATTGATTGTTTAAAGATCATTTTACGTATTTTCTCCTAAAGTTTGATTTTTATTGTAGGTCAAGTACAAGCAGATGACACCAAATGATGCATACAACTATGTGAAGTCAATTCGTCCGAGGGTGCTTTTGGCCTCTACCCAACGACAGGTGTCTCAAAGATTTGCCTCGCCTTTTACTCTTGTTATACCTTCTGTTTGGACACATGATTGTTTTGCCGTGGAGATTGATGAAAGATACTCCTGTTTCCTTGGTTTTCTCTATTCTGGCTATTTTTGCTGACTCTTTTTGTCTATTAATAATCAGGCAGTCGAGGAATTCTACCATCTCATGGTGAAAAGGACATATAGTTGTAGCCCCTTGACTAGTCTGATGTCAAGGAGCTCAAGGTTCTTGTCTGGACGGAATTTGTTAGCCTTTGACGATGGTGCTGTGGTTGTGATAACCGAGGCTGATCTAGATGGATATGATCAGAGGCTTCACTCTAGGGTGGATGGATCCGAGATCTGGGCTGATTTGAATTTGATTTACAGGGTTCGAGTTGCCGGTGGGGCAGCCCTAGCAAGACTCTCCTGTATGTGGTTTCGGTGCCACGCAGACCAGAAGATTCCGAGTCAGAAGCTGACTGCAGAGAGCAAACAGCTGGAAAGTTTTACTGTAGATATACATGTGTTCTCTTGAGTTAAATTTGTACATATTTCTTCAAAAAAAAGCTGCTTACAGTCTAAGCTATCTTTACTAATGGAAACCTTGACTTTCTCAATGTAAATACAATGTACTTCTCAAGTTGCAAATGAGAAGTTTGAGTATATGTATATATGTAGCTGTATGCAAAACTTGTAACTTTCAAGACGTAGCTTACCACCTTCCAATGGAGGAGTTATGGGTCAAAGTTCTTCATTAAACTAGAGATTTTTTAAGTTAATTTTTTTATATAAAACATAAAATTCATCATTAAGTGTTAATGTCAGATGAAATTCTCACCAAACAGTTGAGTAACCAAAAAAAAGAAAAAAAAAAACACGTACGTGCAAAGTATTAACTAGACCCGGACTTGCTACTACATTAATAATGTAAAATTACACGGGGCGCCCTATTTATGCAGAGCGCCCCTCTTTAATCTGTACCCGTTTTGTTTTTATGTTTGCACCCGTACCCATTTTTTTGTTAAAAGATTTTCGAAAAGACAATTTTACCCTTTTACAAGCAGTCAAGCCTACTTTGTCTTCAAGTAAACCGCATTCCTCTACTTCCATTCCTATACTTTGCAAATACTCTCTTTCTCTCTCTCTCCCGTTCTTCGCTTTTACGACTGTCATTGTTTTTTGATATTTATCGCTTCAACTGTTTGTTCGCCAACAATATTACGTATAATCACAGGTACATTGCAGTACCTTTATATTCTGGGTATCATTTTTTTGTGATAGTCATGTTCTATAGAGTTTTGTTTGTTTTTTTTTTCTTTGTGATATTTATGTTCGATAGGGTGTTAGGGATTAGTTCTATAATGATTTTCTGTCATGTATACCTTAATTTTATGGAGCTGATATTTTTTTTTTTGTTTAATTATTGGTGTTAAATTTGTGCTTTGCTGAGTTTTTTTTGTTTTGTAACTGGTTAACTTCAGCGTTTTAGCTGTTGATGTTTTTGTTTTGTAGCTGATATTTGGGAGTTTACGTTTTTGTTTTGTTTAATATGCTGAAGTTTTTGAACGTGTGTGTCTGTTTTGTATTTTGTAACTGGTGAACTTCAGCTTGTTTTTGTTTAGGAGCTGAAGTATTTTTTTTGTTTTGGTGAACTTCAGCATATTTGGGCGCTTAAGTTTTTGTTTTGTTTTGGTAATATGCTGAAGTTTTTGAACGTGTGTGTCTGTTTTGTATTTTGTAACTGGTGAACTTCAGCTTGTTTTTGTTTAGGAGCTGAAGTTTTTTGTTTTGTTTTGGTGAACTTCAACATATTGGACGCTTAAGTTTTTATTTTATTTTGGTAATATGCTGAAGTTTTTGAACGTGTGTGTCTATTTTAAATGAACATTTCTAAATTCTTTAGCTAGGGAGCTGAAGTTTTGTTTGTGTTTTTTGTTATATTTTATGGAAGTGGGAGCTGAAGTTTTTGTGTTTTGTACTTCAGCCTGTTTTTGTTTTGGAGCCGAAGTTTGTGCTTTGTTTTGCTGAAACTTCAGCATATAGAGAGCTGAAGTTTTGTGTTTTGTACTTCAGCTTGTTTTTGTTTTGGAGCTGAAGTTTGTGCTTTGTTTTGCTGAAACTTCAGCATATAGGGAGCTGAAGTTTTGTGTTTTGTACTTCAGCCTGTTTTTGTTTTGGAGCTGAAGTTTGTGCTTTGTATTGCTGAAACTTTAGCATATAGGGAGCTGAAGTTTTTGTTTTGTTTTTGGTGACACTTCAACATATTGGGAGTTGAAGCTTTTTGTTTTATATTTGTTGATTTTGTCTTCTTTGAGATGATTTTTTTAACTGATATCTTTTACTTTCTTTCGACAGATGGCTTCTTCAAATCCTCCAGCAGCTAAAGTATCTAAAAATCGTACACAATCAAAAGCTCCTTCAGTCCGTATTGTTCCTCCTACAAGAGCAGGGGAAAGGTATTTTGAGTTTCGAGATTGGTTTAACTGTCGTGCTTACTGGAAGGGTAACCACGATTTGAAGAGTTTGATCAAATCTTTCTTGACTCCTGCACAAGAAGAAAAGTTAACTAATGGTACTTTTCGATACATTTTGGCTATGGAGAACTTGAAATGCAGCATGAAGTTGGTTCATTGCTTGTGCCTTTCTCGTATATTCACCAATGATCGAGACTCCATTAGTTTCAAGATTTTTGGGCATAATGTATCGTTCACCCTTGAAGACTTTCACATTATGTGCGGTTTGAGGATCACCGCACATAATGTTGAAAAACCATCTAAACGCGAGAGCACAATCTTGAAGAGATATTTTGGTAAGTCTAAGGGTGTGACCTTAAAGGACATTCGAGATTTTATGTCTCGTAATGAAATTCAGAAGGACGATGCAAAGTTCAAACATGTATGCGAGAGCGATGAAGATGCAATTAAACTGATGGAAATTCTTCTTATGGAGTCTGTTGTATTTGGTAAAAAGAATGAATCAACGGTACTAGAGGATTATGCAGCGATTGTCGAAGACGATAATGCTTGTGCTGCTTATCCTTGGGGTAATGTCTTTTTATGAGAAGCTCATTACTTCAATGAAACATGCATTGGATAACCAATCCAACAAACATTCAACATAGTATACTATTGGTGGATTTCCATATCCATTGTGTGTTTGGTTTTGAGCGTTTCCCCGATCTTCGGAATAGGTATATTAAAGAAGACGAGTACCTTGATTCTCCTCAGCTCCCCAGGATGTTACGTTATATATGTGTGGGAGAGCCCAAATATAAAGAACTTGAGAAATATTTCAGTAATCATTCTGTAAGAGAATATTTTTTTATTTTTTGTAGTTTTGTTAATATGTTGATGTATTACTTTTATTTTATTTTTCATAATGTACTTTTTTTGTATTAAACAGGAATAGCGGAAATTTAAGGTATTGTATATAATTCCTACAGAAGAGGAAATGAATTCAATGCATTTGATTGGACAATTGCCTTGCAGCCGAGTTCGTTCAATGATAGTTAATGTGGTTCCTTCAACTGGTCGTCGAACTTCAACTACTGAATCACCTCGTACCCAGAGTCGTTCTAATCGTTCTAAAATGGTGTTTGACAATGAAGTAGTCAATAGAATATGTCTTGTAAGTTTTTGTGCAGAATTTTTAGTTTTATTTTTGTGTGTTTTTTGTAAAACTGCATCATGTTTTAAGCTGAAGTTTTGTTCTGTTTGTGCTTAACTTCAGCATTTTAGTATCTGAAGTTTTGTTCTATTTTTCCTGAACTTCAGCATTCTAGTAGCTTAAGTTTTTTTTCTGTTTGTGCTTAACTTCAGCATTTTAGTATCTGACGTTTTGTTCTATTTTTCCCGAACTTGAGCATTCTAGTAGCTTAAGTTTTTGTTCTTTTTGTGATGAACTTCAGCATTCTAGT